>JABEVN020000386.1:0-32871 GCA_013146195.2 Codonopsis lanceolata | reverse complement strand
TTGATTGGGTAAGGCTTGCTTGGGTAGATGAGGAGAGGAGTGGCTCGTGCCTTTCTTTCCTGGCCTTCCTTCATCTCCTTACGGATCCACTTGGCCTGCTCCTCTTCAGTTGGAGGTGCCACTTCCGGCCTTGCTTCTTGGCTTTCATTGGCTGCTATTTTGGACCTTACAGCCAGCCTCCGCTTCATCAGCTTTACCTTTGGCCTTTAGATGGAGGCTGTCCGTGGCCACTTGATCATCAAACTTGGCGTAGGCCTTTTGAAGGTCTTGCTTGTACTACATGCTTCCATATTGAAGCTGTGACCAAGATAGGTGCGTGCTTGGCCACTTTTTCAAGAGAGACCCATAGACCTTTCGCATCTCTTGCTCTCGTGATTAAGTGTATTTATCGAAAACGAGGTTGTGAGTTGTTTGTCCTTGCCACCGTGATACAACTCATCTTCTTTCAAAGAAGAGTTGATGGCTACATCATCCCTTAAGGGCATTGATCGCCCGACGGCGGGCGCTTTTGCAAGTGGGGCGTTTTGCTTTCTCCACCCACCTTAGCTCGTTGAAGATGATGAGCCTCCGCTTGAGACGAAGTCAGAAATACAAAGACGGGTCGGCTTGATCCACAAGAAACATGTCATGCTCCACTCTTGAATAGGCCCTTGTTTAGAAGGTGGCCGGTGCAAGAGACGCCAAGAGGGAACAAGTTTCGTAGCATCTTCCCTGAGGCTCCCTGAGAGTGCCTACTCCCCTCATGGCTTCCCGTGCATGTAAAGCCTCACCGTGTTGTCGAAATAGCTCCTCCGTGAATGCACGCCAATGATGGTGATATAGTTTTGGCGTGACGGAGATGGACGGCCTCGAATCCACCCACGAAGAGCGCCTCCTTCATCATGAGCTCCATTCGTTGATAAAATTCTTCTCGCCAGAAGATATCAGAGGTTTTGTCGTTGAGGCGTAAGAGGGAATCCAGGCGCCCATATCCTCGCAAGCTTTGATTTCCTATAGAATTGATTGATGAAGGTCAACGCACATGCCAGAATGTATAATTGGGTCCAAAATGACAATGATGTCATGAAAGGATAGATGGGATATCCCGGAAGATTGATGTTTGAACCGGGAGGAATGACTTTTCGTGGTCAAAGCCTTCCCACTGCCGCGCTTGGATTTTGAGGTTCTTGCCCGAAAGAAAAACAAAATAAAAAGTTAGGGCTTTTCATCTAGACATCTAAACAAGTAGGAATTTCAAAGTTTTCCAAAATAATTGAAATTTTCAACGCAAAAACTTGAAACCCTAGAATGTTTAGAGAAACCACTCGAGAAAAACATAACGAAGTTTTCATAAGAATGAACAATGAATAAACAAAAACGATCGTTAGTATTCAGATTATAACAACAACAATGGCGAATCGTATATAAACTCGAAATGACTCGCTGAATTCCAAAAGGATTTTAAGTTGATATTGAAATGCA
This sequence comes from Codonopsis lanceolata, assembly GCA_013146195.2. Lineage (NCBI taxonomy): Eukaryota > Viridiplantae > Streptophyta > Magnoliopsida > Asterales > Campanulaceae > Codonopsis > Codonopsis lanceolata. Next base: position 31,410 of record JABEVN020000386.1, on the reverse strand, counting down.
CAATACATAGAAAATTTCGAGTAGAGTAGAGAGAAACGTACCATTGTTGAAGATGAGAAGAAGAAACAAGAAGAAGAACGTGAATTTGCGTAAAGTAGTTACTCGTAGAGAGAGAGAAGTTTCTGCTCAAAGGGTTTTCAGAAAGTTTGGAAATGACGGTTCGAGGACTATTTAAAGGCGAGAAATATCGCTTTTGAAAAAGGGAACTTAAGATATTTTCTTAAGTACCAAATTTTGTCCTGACCCCTTTTATTGCTTTAGAAACCTCTTTAGCGAAAATAGACTAAGTAAGAGTACTAACCTTTAGGTCTTCCTAAGAAAGGAGAACTTACGCCTTCCGATTAGTCTAATATCGGGTCTACCGGTATGAAAGAAACATTAACAAAATTTTAAAATTAAGCAAGAGGATCAATCATACCAAGATTTCTCCTTAAATAAGCAAACCCGGTGGCATCCAAGGGTTTTGTGAGAATGTTCGCTAATTGATGCTCGCTGGAACATATTCCGCATCGATGTTACCTTTTTCCACATGATCTTTGAGAAAATGATAACGAATATCAATGTGCTTTGTCTTTGAATGCATCATCGATTTTTGGAGATCGAGATAGCCGATGTTGTCACACATGATTGGGCGCAAGCTAGCCTTGATGTTGTAGTCCACTAGTTGTTGCTTCATCCATAGCAGCTGAGAGCAACAAATACCGCTTGCAAGAATATATTCTCGCTTCGGTTGAGTTTGCCACGATCCTTGTTTCTTGCAAGACCATGAGACGAGTCTGTTTCCAAGAAATTGACAAGTCCCACCGGTGCTTCTTTCCGCCACTTTGCAGTCGCATAATCGTGATCCGAGTATCCAACTAGATTGAAGTTGTTGGATTTTGAATACCGATGCCTAGATTTGTTGTTTTTGAAACATATCCGATGATACGCTTGGCGCAAGCAAATGTGACTCCTTTGGATCTCGCCTCGAAATCTAGCACAAACACAAACAAAGAAACATAATGTCGTCTACTAGCAAGAAGGTAAAGAAGTGAACCTATGATTCCTCGATACTTGGTCATGTTCTCTTGCTTTTCCTTTTCATCTTTGTCAAGATGGCGGTCGGTAGACATTGGAGTTTCAAATCCTTTGGCCGAATCAAGACCAAACTTCTTGATTAGTTCCTTTGCATATTTGGTTTGGGCGATGAAGATTCCGTCTCAAGTCCGTTGTATCTGCTCCTAGAAAATAGGTAAGTTCACCCATCATGCTCATCTCGAACTTGCTTTGCATCGCCTCTCAGAATCTTTTGCAAGGCTTTGGTTAGTTGATCCAAAGATGATGTCGCCCACATAGATTTGTACTGTAAGAGAATGGCCTTTGTGCTTGAGGATGAATAAAGTAGTGTCGATTCTTTCTCTCTCACGAATCCTTGTTCAATTAAGAACTTGGATAGAGTTTCATACCAAGCTCTAGGAGCTTGCTTCAGCCGGTAGTAGAGCTTTCTTGAGTCGGTAGACGTGGTCGGCTTTGTCGAGATGACAAATCCCTGAGGTTCGCTCCACGTATACGATTTCTTGAAGATCACCATTCGTAAAGGCACTCTTAACATCCATCGATACACTTTGAAGTCCATGAACGAGGCATAAGCTAGAAAGATTCGATTGCTTCTAGTCTAGCAACAGAGCAAATGTTTCATCAAAGTCAATTCCTTCTTCCTGCTCTGGTAGCCCCGAGCAACCAATCTAGCTTTGTTTCGGTGACATTTCCATCTTCATCTCTTTTATTTTCGAATACCCACTTGGTGCCGATGACTGGATGATCATGGTCTTTGAACTAAGCTCCACACCTTACATCTTTCAAACCGGTTCAGCTCTTCTTGCATAGCTTCAATCCAGTTATGATCTTCGATGGCTTCATCAATCTTCTTTGGTTCGAGTTCCGATACAAATGCGTAAGCAAACAACGTTTCTTCTCGAACCTTATTTCTCGTACGGACTCCTGAGTTGAGATCACCAATGATTTGGGAAATGGGATGATCTCTTGCTTCAATAATAGTTGGAGGAAAATCACTTCTGGTGGATTCTTCCCTTAAGAATTCTGGAGTTGGTTGAGAAGGAGATTCACCAAAATCCGTTCAAGAAATTGAGTCTTCAAAACTTTCATTTTCTCGTGAACAAGAAGGATGAGAGATTCAGTAAAGGTGCTTGGGGTAAAACAAGAGATGGGTTCTGGTCAACAGATGAGTTGTTATCGGTATCGGTAGAGGTCTCTTCTACCGGTGAAGGGTTACCGATATTGGTGGATCTCGCATTGCCGTTTTCGATAAGGATTGAAGTAGATGTTGTATTTGTACTGCCTCATCATTATCGTAATCATTAGCAACGTTCGAGCCATTCTAGGCTCTAACAAGTCATATTCATCAAAAGAAACATGCACAGATTCTAAGATTTTTAAGTTAGATTTACTGAAAATGCGAAATGCTTTTGAATGTTTGGAATACCCCAGAAAAATTCCTTCGTCTGATTTTGCATCAAATTTTCCTCTATACTCTTTTCCATTGTAAAGAATAAAACATTTACAGCCGAAGATTTTAAGAAATCCAATGTTTGGGGATCTTCCTCTCCATATTTCATATGGAGTTTTATTATGAAACTTGTTTACGGTGGATCTATTTCGGGTAAAGCAAGCAAGATTGATCGCTCGCCTGAGAAATACTTCGGAAGTTTAGCTTCGCGGCATTGTTCTAGCCGCTTCAATCGGTGTTCTGTTCTTCCGTTCAGCTACACCATTTTGTTGAGGAGTACCGGCGAGAAGTTGTGGCCAATCCCATGGTCATCGCGATTTTCTACACCATTGTTTTTGAATTGAGTGCCGTTGTCGATCTTATGTCACAAATGTCTTCAAGCTTTTGAGTTTGAAGTCTTCTAAAAAGTGCAGTGACTAGATCATATGTTTCATCTTTAGATGTCATAGTTTCAATCCAAGTGAATCTAGAGTAGTCATCAACTACTACAAGTGTGTACTTGTCTCCCGAAATCTTGGCCGTAGTAATAGGTCCAAAGAGATCCATATGCGGATCACCTGGACACGAGGTCTACCGATCTTAAGCTTTGAAGCGGGTCTTCCTGAAGAGAGAAGTGGTCTTCCGATGTTCTGAAAAAGTCCTACAAGAACTATACAAGGCAAAGTTCTATACACGGTTGCCACGCTAATCGTCTGACCCGATTAGCCAGAAGTATAAAACTAATGTAATGTCTTGATCGAGATATAAATTTAACATAAGAATTAACACCGACTATCTTTGGTTGCCAAGTCGAGAAAAAGCACCGGCGGAACTTGTCAATTTCTAGGAGGCAGACTTGTCTCTTGGGCGGCAAGAAACAAGCATCGGTTTCCAACTCCACCAGCGAGTATATAGGCTGGCGGTAGTTCTTTGTTGTCAAGCGCTTTGGATCAAACAACGATTGGTGGATTACGACATCAAAGTAGCGATCGCCCAATCATGTGTGATAACACCTCGGCAATCTCGATCACCTATAATCCCGTGATGCATTCCAAGGCGAAGCATATCGATGTTCGATATCATTTTTCGAGGACAATGTAGAAAAGAGGAACATTAGCATGAAGTACATTTCAAGCGAACATCAAGCGGCGATATCTTCACCAAAGCTCTAGAAGCAGACAGGTTTGCTTATCTCAGGGAAAAGCTTGGTATGCTTGACCCAACTGCTTAAAGATAGTCTTAATTTTTTTTTTTTTTAATATTTTAAGCAGACTTGATAATTTCTTTTAAGCAGACTTGATATTATATTTAAGCAGACTTATTTCTTTAAAGAGAAAAGTCAAGAATTCATACAGTCATTGGGAGACAAAGGTAAGTTTCCTAAACTCCTAGTTTTAGAAGGTTATTTATATAAATTGATAGGGACTGATTTTAAATTTGATTGAGAGATTTTTCAAAAAGGTACTTTTTCTCTCTCCTATAGCCGTCACTCATTAAGTCTTTTCAAGGAAAAGGCGTCTGACTTAAAGTCCTTTCACAAGTCTCTATGACTGACTGCAAGTCCTTTCATTTATAAACCCTCAACCGCCAAAAACTCATTTCACAAAATTGTCTCTTACTCTTCTCTCTATAACTCCTCCTTCTCTCTAAACTTCTTACTTCCCTTCGCATTGTTCGTGAGCAAAATCTGCAGAATCACTTTTCATCTTTCTTGCAAATCTACTCAAATGGTAAGACAATCTAACCCTAACTCAGTCGCTAAGGTGTAAGCACAAATTGACATGTTTTTGCTTGTGAATCCGCCATTGTCGACTGTTCATAAAGCTTATTGTTCTACATCTCTTTAAACTTCAAAAATTATTGTTCATTACTGGTATTAGTTACATATTACTGTTCATTAACCATCGATCTCAGCTTTCTGGGTAAGATTCCTCATGTATAAGATATTTCACATGATATCTATGAAAAATTTCTAGGGCTCCATAGTACACTTTGCTCATATTTCGAGTTCTTGAGATTTTGCCCTAATTCATTTCCTGAAATTCTTTAGGCTGGAACTTCTTCTACATCTGCTATTCCTGAACAGGCTCAGAGTTCAAATCTTGACATTCCAAATCTGCCCCCCACTATGTATCATCCGGGGATGTGCATTGACGAACCGTCTGTTCGTGCATATGCCTCTGGGGTCAAAATAGTCGATGACCTGAACCAGTCCGGCATTCTGCCTCTGTTCATGTTAGAAGATGCCGACTACAGCTACCTTCTAGTGGAAGAATTCTTCCAGAAGGCAATAATCAACGAGTCAAGAACCTCTATCACAGCTGTCGTCAGGACCGTCTCCATCACTATCACTGCATCCAGAATCGCCAAAATTATCGGCGTGGAATTTGATGGACCTACTTCTCTCTCAGATACTGAGAAAGCCTCAGCTTGGTCCTGCATGCGTGGGGAGAACACCCCAAAAGAGGCTCAAGCAAAGATGAAAAGAACACTGTTCGAAGACGATGTTTACTTTCTCAGCCATCTCTTCGACAAAAGCATGATTTTCAAAAATGGTACTCATGATGTGATGACTTCAGACCAGCTGGAATACACCTCTGCTGTCATCCTCAACATACGACTCAATTGGGCACAAATTTTATTTGAGCTGCTGTGTGATGCTATTGATGCAGTCAAAGCTTCTCTCAAGCAGAAGCGACCATTTGTTCGTCTTCTCAACACTCTTCTTCGGTCAAACACGCAATTTCATACACGCATGATGGCCTTTGAGAAAAAGAAGGTCCAGAAATCAATCCAATTCACTAGCACTTTCATCATCAACTATCACAAACTAAAGAATGAGAAGAGAGCTCAGCAAGGTCTCCCTCCTCTGCTCATAGTCCATGCCATGAACCCACCTCCACTCAAAATCATCAAGATCAATCCAGAAACAACAGTGGATACATTTATGGCTAAGCAGCTAGCCAAAAAGCTCTCAAAGTAAGGCTGTGCTCGGCAAATCTCGACCCTTCGACAACATCCAAGAAGAAGAAGAAGACTTCTTCTGTTGAGGAGGAGCCTATTGCCAAAAAGAAGAAGATCTCCTCTTCCAGTTCTGCTGCTGCTGCTGCCAACCCTGCCAGCTCCCAAGTTCCCAAGAAAAAGAAGACTGTTGCTTTTTCCACTCCTGCTCATATGCCTGTTGAGGCTGCTGAACCAGACCCTGTTCCTTTCCGCTCTCAAAAGCGTAAGTCCAAACAAACCGAACCTTCTGAACCCTTCATTCCTTTCATTCCCCCTGCATCTCCTATCTCTTCTTCCTCCCCTTCTCTCACTTCTTCAACAGCCCCTGCTGCTGTTAGGGAGGAGCCTGCTGCTACCCCTTCTTCTTCTCCTACTTCCTCTTCAACTCCTGCTGTTGTTGAGGAGGAGCCCTCTTCCCCTGTCCAAAAAAAGAAGAAACGCAGGCTTCGTAAGAAGTCTGTGGTTCCTACACCTTCTTCTCCACCTTCTCCTACCTTAGACACTATTCCTTCTCCACCTTCTTCTCCCGAACCTATCTCCTCCATTCCTCCTGAATCCTCCTTAGCCATTATTCCTACTCCATCTACCTCTTTTCCTTCCTTCTATATGCCAGAACATTTCTCTCTTCTTGACCCTCATATATCTACTCTACTCTACCAAACAGCCTTCTTACCCGAAATCTTTCCTCCTATCTCTCAGTATATTACCCCCATTTCCATCTTTGCTAATCTTTACAAACTTCTATTTCCCTCTATCTCTTCTGCCACTCATTCTTTTCTCTTCAATCTCTCTTCCATTTCTGATCTTCTCTACCCTTCTAACTCCCCTCCTAACTTCATTATTTTACCTGACTACCCTTTTCCCTCTTATCTTTTAAAAGCTTATTCTTCCTCTTCTACTTCTTCATATGTCAGTAGCTCCGCCACTGACATTGAAATTGATTCCAAACCCTCTTCTCTTCTGCCTACAACCTCTGCTGCTCACCAATCTGCTTCATCTTCCTCTTCTCCTACTTCTGCTCCCCATACTGCTGATACTCATATCTCAGTCAACCTTAATCCCTCTTCCCTTCCCTCAAACACTGCTGATCCTGCCCTTCGTGATCTTCTCCGCACCAACAATGCTCAGCTAGCCCAACTCAACAACACATTCTCTTCTATGGCACAACAGATCGAGGTGCTTAGCTATGGTCTTAATGCTACTCATGCCACCGTCTTCGACATTGGCAAGATTGTTGATCAGCTGGTGAACGACACTGCTCAGGCCTTCACTACTCACCAGTTTCTAGTTCAAGACCAATAGGTAGCTCTGATAGGCATGCTGCACTCTCAGCATATCAGCATTCGTACACTCTTTGACGAGCTCAAGACCACAATGGCTCGAGCCATCATCCATAGACGTGAAGTTGTTGATTTCACTGATGTTCGCCTTGTTGAGCAAGCAAATGCAAGAGCTGCTGCTGCTGAACAGCGTAGGGTTGCTGCCATCAGGGAGGAGAGAGCTACGCATTTTTTGAATCAAGCTCTCATTGAAGAACAAAACAGACTTCGAGAACGCCTCAATGACAGAATCAGGATCTGGGTTGGAGACTACGTAGAACGTCGACGCACCCAGCCCCATCTATTCTGAATACGTTGGTATTCTGTTCTATGTCTTCTATTTCAAACTCTGCTGATTTGCAAAAACTTCTGCTGATAAACAGCTTGTTTAATCACAGATGACTTATATGTCTTTTAAGTTTCAATTGCTCTATCATATTATGATCTGTTCTATTTAAACTTCGTGTTTAAATCCTTACATGTTGCATGTGCGCTTATCTCAAGATTTAAACTCTGCTCTACTTAGTACTTGAAATTAATGCTTTTATCTTGTAAGTACTTAGTCTAGCTATCTCTCTACTAAGACACGCTCACGAGAGGCATGTGCGCTCTTCTTAATAAAAATCTTTAAGACATGTTATTATCTCATTGCATGATTCAAAGTCTGCTAGTAGCTGAGATGATGACATCAACCAAATAGGAGGAGATTGTTGATTCCTATAGTTCTAGATTTGGTTGAGTCATCTTTTGATTATATTGTACAGTAGGCTAAAAGGTCTGCGAACCGATTAGTGTGGCAACTGTCTTAGAATCAAAGTTGTTTAGAACCATTTAGGGTTAGTTCAGGCGCGGTTTTGCAAGCTTCTACAGCATCCTTGGAAGAACAGCAGACTTTGAAGTCCGCTCAAAAAGCGAAAAATCAAGTTTAGCCAAATCATGAAATTATGACACGTATAGACTTATCAAGATATTTTCGAAAATATCTAGTCATCATGTCTTCATCAGATTTCACTTTAAAGAAGTCAACTCTACATCTTGACAAGCTGCACTCTGAAACATGAAGTCGAAGACATTACCCTTTTTGGCTAAGAAGACTTTCTAGGCTGCGAGCACTGCAATCTGAAACCTTACTCTATTTGGGAATGTCTTCTCTGCACACACCTGCATCTCGATGTGTGGCTCTTACATCTCCCAAAGCGCCGAATTGCATTCAATGCAATAGAACGTTGGACACGGTTCTCTCTGCCTCAGTCCAACGGTCCAAAAGATCTCTCTGGTATTTATTTCAAGTTTTGAAGATCTGAAGATAGAACTCTTGCGCATTAAACACTCAAGCCTTATCTTCAACACTTAAGCATTCAAGAGATCAAAGGACAAGAACTAACACTTCACCAAACTTCCTGAAGCTGCAGATATGCCAGTTTTAAATTTGTTTCAGCTTCATCTAGTTTGTCTTTAAAATTTGTTCTTTAATTTAGCACATGTGAGAACAATTAATCCTTTATTGTTTCTCTCACCATTATACACTTGGTTAAAAACATATTTTGTACACAATCCATTAGAGATCTTACTCATAAACCTAGTGGATAAACAAGTGCACTTTTAAAATCCAAAGCTAACCACTTTGGTAGTGGACGTAGTACTATTCACAGTACGAACCACTTCAAATCGATGTGTTCTGTTTGATCTGTACTTATAACTTCTGTTAGCTGCTCATACTGATTAAGAATCTATTCTGAATCTGTACTACTTTAACAGAACTCTTGATAGTTCAGATTCTCTTCTGTTTCCGCTGCCTTAACGTTTTTAGTTAAATCTTCTTAAAGAAATCACTAAGAAGTGTTTAAGAAAAGTTTTTATAAAAACATATCTAGGCTATTCAACCCCCCCCCCCTTCTAGCCTAGATTGAGCCTATTTTGGGACCAACAGAGGGGACAGCCGCAACTTGGAGTTTGATGATTCCTCAAACAATGAGAAAGTGTTGCAGTTTTTCCTTGAATAGATGTAGAGCATTGTCTTGGAGTTGTGGCAGATTCCTTTTGTCTAGATAGTGGAGGTGTGCCCGACACTATTCACTAGTGGGAATATTCAAACATTTGTCTTGGAACAATGATAGTGGGAACCCCACTACATAGGAATCCTTAATATTGATATCTTCAATAACTCCACTAAGAGATGTCTTCGAATAAATATTCCAAAAAAATATTTATGTCTAAAATTGAAATAGCTTGGACATCTTTGACCTTTGACTTCTGATGGGACAGCCAGCTGGCACGCAAAATAAAGTCTTCTAGTGGAGCTGATGTGACAACGCTAAAGGCTATGATGAAGTCTGTCGGCCAAGTCTGCTGGTCAAGCGGTGGGGTGCTTGATGAGGTCTGCCGATCTTGCGAATAGTCCAACAATCTTTTCTAAAGGCAAAATTCTATACACAGTTGCCACGCTAACTGGTACGCAGCTCATTTAGCCACTAAGCATGGAACCTAATGTAATTAATGAACAAATGCAAATCTAAGTAACATAATAAGAAACAACAATCTCCTCATATTTGCATCTGGTCATCATTACTACAAATGAGGGCTATGAAAACTTTAATGCTTAGGGATAGATAATAACATGTCAGAAGAGTTTGAAAATTTATAACTGCAGACGTTCCTTTATCCTAAAGAAAGCCTCAGATGTAACGTCTAATCTAAGTGCATACAAGATAAGAGCATTGAATAGCAAGCACAAGTAGATTAGATGAATATTGTTTAAATAAATTTAAACAAGATGTTTAAATTCCAAATAAATATAACACTTAAAAGCACATATGGAATTAAAACATAAGATTTTTGAAAATATAACTGTATTTCAAACAAGATGTTTAAATGTATAGAGCTTTTTTTAATACAAAGATAGATACAAAGGAAGATACTGACTGTTAGAAATTTTTACCATGGTCTTTTTCCTTTGCCTTTGTCAGCAGCTTTTTGATCTTTACGTCTACGCTTGAGTTCTTCAACTCTTCTGGCGTAATCTTCGTCGGTATGCTGATGTCTGATGGAATGAGAACGGTGGTCAAATTCTTCTCGAAGTCTGTTGATCTTGTCCATCAGCACAGTGTTCATAGATCTCATTCGTCTCTCATCCGTGATGGCCAGATCACGATCTCGCTCGGCAGCAATTCTCTATTGAGTTTCCTTCTGCAGGTGGTCATTGATTTCAATGATGGGTGGGCAACCATGAGCAAGATGAAGGGTGAAGCTATGGAAAAGCTGGTAGAAGAGTGTGGAAAGTACGTGCATAGTCTCATTTCACTGCGCTTCCATATTGATCTTTAGATCGGTAGACTCATGCCTGAACTCCCCAAATCTTGTCCAAACATCATCCTGGAATTGTCGTAAGATGTTGGAGTATCTGGCGACGGATATGGATGAATCGGCAGCTACTTCAATAGTAGTGATAGAGATGCTGGTTAATTCTCCAAACCAAGTATAGTTTGCACCCAGTCTATTCATGATTTCTTTATTGTTGTCCAGATTGGGAGTAGAACAAAGGTCTACTGATATGAGTTCTGAAAGAGTTGAGGTTGAGGCGGTAGCAGCAGCAGCAGGGTTTAAAATCTGCTATTGGGGTACAGAGTTGGAGGAGGAAGAGGTAGAGTCTGGGATAGGTATAATGGGTGTTGAAGAGGAGGAGTTGGATTAAGCTGGAGAGGTAGGTAGAGTTGGTGGTATTTAAATATATATGTCAGAATGATCACATACATTGTATGTGGAGGTAGGGATGGGACCAGAAAAGAACCCGAAAGGTGGAGGATTATATGAAGGGTACATTGGACTCTTTGGTTTGGTAGCTGGTAGGTTAGGTGGAGGTCTAGGATACAAATCCACGATAGAAAAAAGTTTAAAGACGAACTTTGTTACTGCTGAAGAAAGAGTGGATAGGTATCAGGGTGTAAGTATGTATGGTATGGTTGGGTTTTGTTCAGATGGTGAGGAATTATGGGTGGATGTTTACTGGTGAGAGGTGTGTTGGGGAGATGGAATTGGTGAAGATGATGGAGAGTAGTTGAATGATTGAGGAGGAGACTAGGCAGGTGAATGGGTAGGCTCCTCTTGGGTTAATTATAGGCTCCTCCTAAGCAATAGGCTCATCTGGAGGGGTTAGCTCCTCCTGGGTAGATGACCTAGTCGGTAAGGTTGATGAAGGGGCATCGGTAGGTTTGGAGGATTGGTTGGTAGCAGACTTAGGTTTATGCCTTAGTGACTGAACAGGGGCTTCAAGCACTTCATCGGCAAGGTTGGAGGTGTCTGCTGGTGGTTGGTCAGACAAGGTTCTACGCAGTCACTTGCATTTAGGTAAGGGAGAGGGTTGGTCAGTCGAAGGTTTTCTTTTGGCTTAGGATGGCTTGGAAGAGGGTTGAGTTTTGGTTGGAGAAAAGGGTTTTGGTTTTGAGGTTGGCTTGGAGGAAGAGGTTTGGACAGCAGTTGATGATGCACCACCGGTAGACTTGGCGGCATGTTTACTTGCCTTCAATTCTGCCTTCAGCCAAGCAGCTTGTTCAGCTTCAAAGTCTTCCTCTTGACTAGCACCGGTAGCCTTCTTTCGAAGGGTCTTCCCAACTTTGATAGCTTCATTATTTAGATCCCTCAATTCTTCCAATTCTTCTTGAGGGTCTCTAGCTACTTATCTAGCCTTTGCCTTCTCTGCCTGGCGTGCAGCTTTGGCAGCATCCTTGGCAGCCAGTGTAGCTACAGTGACTCACCTGACCACAAGAGTTGGTGGGTCTTCAAGCATGGTTGGCTTGAGTGCATGCAGTCTTTCATGCTCTTTTGTTTTGTTCAGAGCAATATAATAGCTTGTGAAGAAAGTTGTAGTCAGTTGTTTGTCCTTGGACACTTTCTTCAACTCAGATGGCTGAACAGTAGAGTTGACGGCTGACTCTGCTCTTAGAAGAGCTTTGATAAGCCTAACATAGTGCCGCTTGTAGTTGGCGTTGGCTTGGGCATTGGGCAATTTGCATCATAAATCATCGTACATGATATTGGCCCAGTGCAGTTGCTTTTGGATGAATATGGCAAAAGTGAGGGATAACTGTAGAGTGGTAAACACATCATGGGATCCATTCTTGAACAACATAGATTTGTCTACCAGGTGGCTGATGCAGTAGGCAACCAAATGAAAATCTTTTCTGGCCATTTTTCCTTGTGGTTCCTTTGGAGTTCCTTCTCCACGCATAGCTACCCATGTTGCATTCCTTTCAGCATTAGACAGCTCCATAGGTCCTTCGTAGGATACATCGATGATTTTGGCAATGGACCTTGTACTTACTGAAATTGGCTGGCCACGTATCAATCCTCTTAGGGCAATGCTAACAACAGGGTCTGGCCGCATCCTTTGGTAGAATTCTTTAGCCAACAAGTTGCTATAAGAATAGTCATTCAAAACAAACAGTGGAAGAATGACAGAAGCATTCATGTCTTCACATGCCTTGGCTCCATCAGCATAGGGTATAACTGCTTCCAGGTCTATGCACATTCCTGGCAAGTATTGGGAAGTAGGGAGCTCTAGAATAGCATCATTAGGTGGAGGGCATGGAGGCCAATTTTGGACTTGGTTGTAGCGAACTGGGGGAGTGTAGAGATTTTCTTGTTCGCCCTTCCCTTTTCTTTTTTCAGATTTCGCAGTCTGTTTCATCGATTTTCCCTGCACAGATATTTTGCACAAATTAGGGATTTTTCAACAAACAGTCCAAACAACCAAAGATTTCATTTTAAAGAAAAATAGAGTTTTGAAAAACTGAAATCTCTTTTTGTTTGAAACACAATCTATCAGAGAAACGACAATGGATATTTACACAATATATGTATTTTAAAGATAAAATACCCAAAGGTTTCAAAGACCCGACTGTCATAGATTGAGGGCGTCTCTTCACATTCCACAAAAATACGACCAAAATGAAATATAAAGGCAATAAATCATACTAGAAGTTTTTGAGAGTAGATGAAGTACTCACCATTGTCTCTTAATTGAAGAAATGCTACAATTGCCACCACCACTGCCCCTAATCACTACATTCATTATCCATGAACTCACTGCTACCACCATCACTACCACCAAGAAATGCTTTCACCTTAGCCTTGCTCAAATCGTATAATTAAATTTCTTTAGCTTCTATTCAGTCACATTTCTTTCTTCGAATATTTCTCTCTCTTCTTAGTCGCTTTCCTCCTTCATTGTCAAATCACTTAGTAGAGAAAGAATGTAACTTTTGGATGGGACTACTTGAAAGGATGCAAATAGCTGAAAATCTCTTTCAATCGAAAATCAAATGAGAGTTATAGTAGAAGAAAAAAATTGATAGCCATGGGAGAGGAATGAAGAGATTCTCTCATCTAACTTTTTTCGGGTCCTATGGAAAGGAGTAAACAAGTAAAGACCGAAAGAGGTTAAAAGTTTGGAACCTAGTTATGGAAATAAATAAAATATTTAGGTGAATTTAGGGTTTGGAACCCAGTTTTTTTGTGGTTGGTGGTGGTGGTTTTGATAGTGGTGATAGAACAAGTGGTGGCTTAGCTAGAGACGAAGAGATCGAGAAGAAGAATATTTGTAACTAAATAATAATAAATAATATAATAAAATTGGACAAATGACAACGTGTATTAAAGTAGGACACTTCGTAGGTTGAGGTGCAAAGTGAGATTTGGTGGATACATACATGTGCTAATAATGCCTTGATCTTTTTATGGTTGAACAACATTATCTAACTTGTCAAATAATTAATATTATTGAATTATTTCATTTTTGAAGGAAGATTGAGAAAAAAGTCGTTGCTAATTTCTTCACAAATGTCAGCATTATATGATCATTTAAGACATTTCTCATACGTTAAAAAATTTTGAGTTAGCTTCTACGGTGGCAACAATAAACTAACTTGTAGTTAAAATGCGTATTTTCATTGTTGTTTGAGACTTCACTTATGTCGTTTTGGAATTCGTTACTCAGAGTGCTAGAAAGGGGAAGTAATGGTTTGATTGAGGGAATTTTGAATTCTTATTTTCAATTGAGATACTGATAAGAGTGAATGAATTTAAAGTACAAAGACATTCATCATTAAATAATAACTCTATTTCTTTTGAGATAATTGATTTTGTAATTCAAAAAAAAAAAGTGTAGATATTCATAGTAATGATTCATATGAAGATAATATTAATAAAATATTTTTATTTCTTGTTATAATGTTATATCTCCATTTACAAAATAAAATTGCACAATGTATCTTTTTCTTTAACATTATTATGTATATAAAACTGTCTATACATTTCTAAATCTAAGAGGGTCTATTTGAAATTTTCAGAACATAACAGGTAGTAAAAATCCTAATCAAAGTTACGTAGTTAATTAAATAGGTATTTTTTAGCACTAATTATAATTTAGGGACCAATATAATTGTTTTTAAGACCGTTTGTAGTAGTCCAAAAATCCAAATTAGTGAATTGTATATTTTATTATCATGTCCAACAAAACGGATCTTCATTTTTCTTCATCTTCTTGAATTTATAGCACATTTTAATTTCTTAACTAATTTATTTAGCTTGTTCACTCATAATTACTAAACATGCTATAAACTTGTTTAATATCTCGATACATACCAGTAAATCTATTTTTATAATTACAAGTTTTTGTATACATCTAATCAAAAATGTCTGCCCAAACATCTATATTATAAAAGAGATCAGGGGCTATCTGGCGGTCCAGATCGAATTGTGTCAAACACAACTGGCGGTTCAGATTGATTAGTAAATATATAAGTTACATATAAACCCCTCAGTTATGAGTTATGTTTGAATTACTCCCTTCTACAACCAATAAATATGTAATAATCCCTCAGTTATGTTTTTTTTAAATTATCTTCTCTACAACCAATTACAGTTATATGAATGCTTTCCTCTAACACATTTTTTTAACAAAATACTTTCGTTTGAGTTGACGAGGCGGTTATCTATAAGAGTAATGCTTGGGCCACTCACATTTTGCACCAAAATATGGGTACTCTATGATGTGACATAATCTCATTGGCTGGAGTACTGAGACCCACAAAATATCCAACCAATGAGAATATGTCGTATCATAGAGTACCCATATTTTAGTGCAAAATGAGAGTGACCTTAGCATTTCCCTATCTATAATTTAATGAGATATTTGTTTTTAACTTTTGTAATTAATTTTTATAATTTTAAATATCTGTATTTTAATTTTATTATTAGTATTTAGTTTGTACTTTTTTAATTAATTGTT
Organism: Codonopsis lanceolata; assembly: GCA_013146195.2. Classification (NCBI taxonomy): domain Eukaryota; kingdom Viridiplantae; phylum Streptophyta; class Magnoliopsida; order Asterales; family Campanulaceae; genus Codonopsis; species Codonopsis lanceolata. Next base: position 16,319 of record JABEVN020000386.1, on the reverse strand, counting down.
ATCGTAATCATCTGAATCTCAATTTAATTTTTGTCCGGCCTAGATTTATTTTTTTAAAAAGCATTTGTTCGTAAGTTTTATAATTTTAAATATTTGTATTTTATCGTAATCAACTGAATCTCAATTTAATTTTTGTCTGACCTAGATTTATATTTTTAAAAAAACATTGTTCGTAAGTTTTGTAATTTTAAATATTTGTATTTTAATTTCTTTCTTTTTTTAAGAAAATAAATGCTAGGTTTTCCTTAATAGTCTGAAATATTTATGATTTCAAAATAGTCTTTTGTTAGTTCACTCTGTCTCATTCAATTTATTCTATATTTTTTGTTTGCCACGATTTTTATTTTTAAGTTTATTTCAATTAACATGTATTGTATTGGTGTGTGTAAGAGAAATTTTTTTTGAATGCTTAATTATACTCTTTTGAATTAAATAATAATTTGGTCCCTGGACATGTCGAAAAACAATGTTTTGGTCCCCGAACAAAAAAACAATAGAAGTTGGTCCCTGGACATGTCTTTTTGGACCAATTTGCCCCTTCCCACCGTTAGTGTTAGTTTTGCCGTCTGTTTTTTTTAAATTGACGAGAATGCCCCTTCTTCATAATTCTTTATATATATATATATTCTACAAGAAAACAGGGCAGTTGCAACAGAATATTGCAACAAAATGAAATTTAGTTGCAATGTGAAAAGTGTGTGATGTATTTGTAATGTCCGGCTCAATACTAATGTTATTAGTGTGCGTTCTTTTTGGGGGAAAAAGGAGAGGGAAGAATGGCGCCTAAATTGGAACAATTTTGCAACAGGTTTTGGTTATTATTTTGGAAAATTGATGAAACTACGTCGTATTGAAAACCTAATCCAGACTAAATTAAAAAACCCTCAATCAGATTTCAACCCTTCTTTCTCTCTCATCCTCTCGTGCGACTGCGACCTTCTCTTCTCAATCAGATTTCCTTCAACTTCTCTTCTCGAAATCCATCGTCTCCTTCCGGCAGCCACATCACACGCTGTCTAACTCATCCTCACTATTAGATTTGAAGCTGCTCTAGCCTGAGTTCGGTCAACTGAGCTCAAATCTTTCTCGCTCCTCTGAACAAGGTATTCTTCTCTCTCCCTCTATAGCTTTGTAAAAGGAAGAATTCTTCTATTTTTTTGGTGATTTATTCAACTGTGGGCATCCTACTGTAGCTAGATATACTTTGGTACACCCAAGATTGGATGTTATAAGCATGAATGTTGTTATCTCTATTTCCTTTTATGTATGTGTGTGTGTGTGTGTGAATACGTAAATGGCATACTTTTCTTTTTTCAGTTTTATTCAATGTCACTTTGGGACTTCCTATTTATTCATCTTACTTTAACTTTGGGATAAATTACACTTAGTTTATCAGTACTATATATGTCCCTTCCCGCTGAGGAGTTACTCCAATAATTTAGATTCCCAAATTCCAATAGTCAACAAATTGAAAGATGAGAGAGTTGGTAGTTGAGAAAATTTATTTTCAAACTTAATACACTTTGATGCAGACACATCATCTTTGTGCATCAAGTAAGTTTCTCTCTCAAAAGGCCAATTAAATAAAAAAAATAGATAGGCCATGGGCCATTTTCCCAATGAAATGCAAAATGTACTCCTACAACAATAACTTACTGTGGGGCTTGTGCTTCACCTGTACAAAGTAAATATTGCTAATAGAACTACCTGGGCATAGTTAAGGGGATAGTTATTCATTTACAACTTAACAATGTTTAATTGCCCACCTGTATGTCCACTCTTAAAAAGGTTTTTAATTGAGGTTTTTGAGTCTGGTATATTATTCTTAATTTGTAGTTACTTAAAGAGATTATGCTATATGAGTTCCAATTTAGTATTGCCGATCTTGTATATCTATCCAACTTCTTGTTAATGAATCTCTAATTATAATTTAGTCCTACTTCGTTGGTAATTTTAGTTTGAATGCTGATAAATGTGCAAGCATAGTTGGGACTGATGGAAGTCTTTCTAAGTGCATCCTAGTTGAATATGTTGGATTGCTACCAAGATTCAAGATGGTGATGTTCATCTGTGACATCTCTGAAGCTTCTTGGGATTGATTTCTTTCATTTTTATTTTGGTGACTAAAGAGAAAAAGAAATTAAAAAAAAAAACGCTGAACTACACACAGTAAGATATGACAGGGCTTCTCTTAGCTGTTATTGTTGTGGGTTTTTAACTTCTTGGGTTAAGTCAAAGAGGAGCTTTTAACTTGGTAGTATCTAAGTAATAAGGAGACAAATCAATCATCTTTCCTGATTACAGATTTGGTTTTTTGTAGCAACAAATATGAGTAGTATACAGTTTAGCCAATGGTGTTTTGAATGTTGTATAGATGTAATTGATTGGGAACTTGTAAAATTCGATTAGTTGAGACTCTTGAAGAAGTAAGTTTTAGTGTAAGAATTAGCAAAATTCAAATAGGCAAATATGTCATGGGGTATTCCAGTTTTTAGGATATGAAGGACACATGTTTCCAACCTTAATTTGCAAGGAAGACAATTACATACAGAGCTTATCCAAGTTAGCTCAAGTCAAATAATATACTCCATATTCTATAGTCATTTAAGTTTTCGCTTGTTCAAATCCTAGGAAAGGGATTCACTAGGGTAGTTGTGATAGTGATGGTAGCCTGAGTTTTAAGTAGAAAACGATTTTCATGTTGACTTGTCGAAGGTTGGGTTAGTGCACATAGCACAAGCCTTTTTTTTGTTAATGCCGTAACACGTTTTAGGGTGATTCAGTCTTTTAATGTCTCTGTTGATAGCATCCATGTTTCTTGGTCAGATAAGAATTGGGGGGATTTGTTATCAGGCTAAATAGTTTAAGCGGTGATGCAAAAACTCGTGAAACCACATGGAGCTGATGTAATCTCGTTTTGTTCTGTTCATTTCTAGTCAATCTACAACAAATTTTAGTAGTGACTTTTTTGTGCCTATTAGAGGTTAGTCGACTGACTTGCACATTCGATTTAATTGAATGATGCAGATGGACAAAGCCTCTGACCCCAATTACGCTAAGGGTTGGAAGACGGTCTCAGATGAAGACAAGCGTCTCAAAATAGTTGTTATATTTTTGGGGGGTAAAAACTGGTATAAGGTGGCTCAATATATTCCTAGACGGACTCAAGTTCAGTCCATAGAAAGGTATGGATTAAATTTTATTCATGTATACTTGGTCTGAGTTGTTAGTTTGACTTAATTACCCCTTTGTTGTGTTGCAGTTGGGTCAATTGCTTGGACCCCTCCCTGAATATGAGTAAATGGACTGACGAAGAAGCCTCAAGGTTAATAGCAGCTAGCAGCAAGTCAGCAATTTCGGAACATGGGTATAGTTGGTAGAAGGTTGCTGCATGTGTTTCCCCACGAACTGATAGTAAGTGCCAGAGCTACGAGGTTTTATAATTAGACGTAGGCACTATTTTTTCCCTCCTTATCCTTACATTGTGTTTGTATTGAAATGTTGTCATTTATGTGTGGGATTAACTATGAGTAGGAGATGACGCGGTGCTGCTTTCTCATGAAGTGTCTTCTCTCAAAACTAAAAGAAAGATTCAAAAGGTAGCTCTGATTTCCAACTTTGTAGATCGGGAATCTGAAACTCTAGCCCATGGACCCAATGATTTTATTTGTCCGACGATAGAGTCAATTCCTGAATCCAAAGATTTAGATCGCCCTCGAAAACGAAAGAGGACACGAGGGTAAGCTGTCAAGTGTTTTGTCAGAGAACTTTGTTCTATTTCATTAATTGTTTAAATAAATGATTCTGTTTCATTTGTTTTGTCTATGAATTTTGTTCAGTTTTGTTAACTATACTGATTATGTTTCGTTTGTTGTGGGCAGACCGGTGCCAAAGCATAGCGAGAGTGAATCTGGATCAAGGTATGCGTATGTTCTAGTAATGCCACTTTAATATGCTCTAGTTTGTATTTTTTTCAGATCAAGTTTTAAATGAAGAACATAGTCTATATCTTGTTTGTGTAAATTACTTATGCTCCTCAGTGGAATTGCAGATGTGTTCCAAGATGCAAATCCAGGCGGCTCAGAAAGAAATTAATCTTTTAACTCTCCCAACAAAGTTTTGAGGTCAACCTATGGTGATGAGGTTGTTATTCACAGGAGCATGTAAGTTAAATTGTGATATATTGATGTTCATTATTTCTACGAAAGTAGCATGCTCAATAAACATCATAGAAGTTATAGAAATGGTAACAGAAAACCTGTTATTAAAATTCTTAGTTACTTTGTTAGTTTGTTTTTCTGTAGTGTGGTTGCTTAGTTGCTTTGTTTTGGTAGTATTAAACTAAATCACTTGCATGTTGGAACATTCTAAAACTTCAGTTTTGGATGATGTTCACAGTCCAACAATAAAATTCTCACCTTAGATCTGCCATTGAAGGACTGATTCTCTGCTTTTCCATACTCCAATAAAAGTGCAATGACCAAAAGGGGTCTATCGTTAATTTCGGGATCAGAGATGAGTACAACTATGTTTGAGTATGAACTGTGTAATTTTTCTCCTCAATTATCATCTTAAAACATAAGAGAGGAGAAGTGGCTATGAACAAGGACTGCTCTAAGGATCTGATATTGAAAATTTACCATCTTATGTGACTGCTTAAGCTTTTAAACAAGTTATTGTGATCTTTAGCCTTAAGATGAGTTTGGCCCCTGGTTAGGTTTGTAATGCACCTGATGATTTATCGTGCTACATTTCTTGAACTAATAAGCCGAGTACAAAACTTAAATTTTAATTGAGATGATTCCAGAGCTGTTTGATTTAGTTCTGGTGATGTGCTTTTTTCTTTTCCTAATATCTTTATATGTATACGTGGGAAGACCTTTTCCTACTGGATACCTTTTTAGCCCTACTGAACTATAGGGATCTTAAGTGGATAAGTGTATGGCTAGAGGCTCCATGGTTAATGTATTGCCAATGTTAGCCAGAGAATTTTCCTTTCTGAAAATGAAATGTAGGCAAAACAAAAAGTTGACAAAATTCTCAACATAAAACCTGCCGCATTTTCCCTCGTCATCAGGAAAAGACAGGGATCTGTTCTCACTCTTTGTTTATGATATATGGTGCATTTTGACTAACTTGCACCATAGTTGCTAGTTTCTATGGTTTTCTTTACATAATAATTTATTGCCTTTGACCACGGTGATGTTGTACTATCATACTATGATTTTCACATTCTTCCTTAAAATCATAGACCAACTATCCAGTATTTTCTTGTGTCTATGGTACAGTTTTAAGAAATCTCAAAACTCACACACACACACATACTTATATTTGTGTGTGGAAGTATTACTGTCATTTATGATAATCAAGCTTTTTTCTTGCATGATTGTGATTCTTTGTTTGAGATTTCAATGAAACCAAAATAGAGGTATAAAAACAGTTTCTACTATCACTGCCTAACTCAGGTCACAATGTTGTTACCCTCTCAAGATGTAATGTAAAATCTTTATATTCAATCCAGTTAATTAGTTATTTCATATATGCTGAAATATAGAGATAATTGCAAAAAAAAAAAAACCCTGACCTATTTTGTGTTTTGCAAAATTAACCTCGTGTATTGATTTTCACCAAATTGAACCTCCACCTATTTTTATTTTTGCAATTCAAACCTTCCATAAACTTTTCTGTCTGAATTCCAATACTTTTTGTACATTCAAAGGAACCGACTCACCTAAATTTAGAATAAGTAACCACTTATATAACTCTTTTTACCGTAGTCCTCAATTGGCCATAATTCTTTCCCTAGATTTCACATCCCAGCTGTGTATTACTATTACACACCACTTCCATTTCACCTGCAGATTCAGAGGCTTAACCTTGTGGAACTTGGTACCTTACAACCCATGCCCAAGTTGTTTTGTGCATTCTTCCTTTTCCTTTTCAAAATGCCTGATTAACTTGTTTTGTACACTCTTCCTGTTCCATATTCTTCTTTATTTTGAAGTTCAAAAATCACCAAATTAACACACACACAAGTATTTGTACTAGAGTTATATCTTTGAAATGATAAGGCCATTCTCTTAACGATCAATAAATATAGATTATGACTTTCACATTTTGAACATCTGCTTGGTCCATTATACTTGGTGGTTGACCATTTTTGAGTTTAGAGTGTTGCTACTACCAAGCAAAGTTGGAATTTGTGGAACATTTTTATGTGTGTGAAAGCATGTGCATTAGTAGCAACTTCATGCTCTACATCTAGCCGTTCCATTTTTTTTTGGCAATGGTGCCACAGTTAGGTTTACGCCATTTTTTTTCTCTAGCATGTCATGCTTACTAAGGCTGTAAGGCATAACCGTTTCATATTGTTGTGTGCCATTTGGTCTCGAAACAAGAAATTTCTTGAAGGTTGGTACTCCAAGGTATCGATATTCGAGCGGTGGCGAGCTTCGCTTTATGTATTCTATCGAGAATCCGGCCTTCCCAAAGAAATTGAGAAAATTGGAGGAACTACAGCACATACCTCAATTTGTAGGAGCATGGGCTCAAATTCTAGAGTCTTGATGATATGTATATTTGCGAATACACGGAAGATTCTCCTAACTTTTGGGCAAGTAAGTTTAAAAATTAATCTTTTTTAGTAATGCCCTTATCTATGATGACAACATTTATTATTTCAAGATGGGTTTTAGCCAGTATATATAGCCATTAATCATTGTAGGGATTGATTTTGTTTCAGCAAGTAGTGATGTGAATCTCTTATATTTGTTTCTCAACCATGTGGAACTTAAGCATAACTTTCGTCCACTACATTTACAAGTATTTTGTGAATTCTTATGACAGGGAACAAGTTCAATCACAAAATAAACTATCCATTTGAGCACATGACATTTTTGAGTATCCATCTGAGTATCCATCTGTTTTTAGTTTCGTTTTGGGGCTGTTTGAGTGACTTCGGGACAGCCTGTTGCTGTTTGAATTTACCTTGGACAGTTTAGTTGTTAGTTTGAATTTTGCGGAATAAACTATCATAATTTCCATCCCGTAAGTAATCTTCATGTGTGAGTTTAATTCGTAAGTTTTTTATGGCTGTTTTTTTGGCTGTTTTGGAGAGTTTGGTTCATCCATAGGGCTGTCCAAAAAAGCTGGAACAAATTTGTTTATTCAAGCTTCCGCATACGCATAAGCATATGTAATGAAACAATTGGAATAATAATATTATTGATATGTTTCTCACCTCCTGTGACTCTTCCTTCCTTCTCTGTCATAGTAAGCTAATCTAATTTTCTTTCAGGTTAGTAGTTCCTCCGCATGACGATGGTGTCAAGTTTCCTTGTGAAAGAGTAGAACAAGTGAGGGAAGATATTCAAAAACAAATACAAGTTGACAATGCTACGGAAATGGAGAAAATCAAAGCTGATTTCAAGCTAATGCAAGAGGAAATTCGGCCACTTAGAGCCCAACAACCTCCACCAACGTCTGTGTAGTTTGACAGTTAGACAATGTCTTTTGTTAATCACTTGGAGACTCTTAACATTCTCTACACTTTCATGTAATCAGACACATCGACAATGACTTTTGAATGAAATGCTAACTTGAGTTGTTTTAAATGTTTGATTTTAGATTTAATTTTTTTGTAAAATGTGAAATATGAAATGTTCAATCAGTGCGATTATATAATATATATATATATATATATATATATATATATATATATATATATATATATATATATATATATATAATGGAAAAGTTTGTTGCGAAAATGCAACGAAAAAATCCGTTGCAAAAATGTAATAAAAAATGCAACGAAAAAGTCTGTTACAAAAATGTAACAAAAAATGCAACGATAAAAATTTGTTGCACGAATGCAACAAAAAAAGTCTGTTGCAAGAATGCAACAGAAAAAATTAGTTGCTATTTGCAACAGACGTCAACTACCCTTAGAAACACATTTGCAACAGAAAATTTTGAAATTGCAACGCTCGATTTTCGTTGCAATATCATGCAACGAATACATTCGGTTGCATAAAATTTGCAACGAGGGTTTTCCAAGCGAATTTGCAACGAACTTTTTCCGTTTCAATCGTCTAATTGTAACGAATTTCATTTTTGCAACGGAATTTTCGTTCTTTGTTGCACGAATAAGGTCATAGGCGAGATTCTTCTTTCTTTTCAATCCGGACTTCCGCCGAAAGGACTCTCTTTCGGCGGAGGTCATCGAAAGGGCACGATTCAAGGAGAATCACGAGATGAAGGTCGAAATAATAAGAAAGATGACAGTCCTTGATCCAACTTTTATTGGATGAGAGGAGGGGCTCGCACTCTAGAAGATCCGCGCACTCCAACCGGAATTCTCACCGATTTATTTCTCCTTCTCGCCGTATACTGTTCAACCGAATTTTCAATCAGCAATATCGAATTCCCAGGACTTCCAAGCGGTTAAGGTTGAAATGTCGTCCGGTCTCAAGTTCCGTTAATAAAGACGCCGATAATCTACTTGAAGTCGAAATTAAGTTTCTAATTAAACCGATTCAAGGTCTGAGAGCATGGCCTTCGATCCGCAGGGCGTGGACCCACCGGCGTTGCCGCGGTCGAATACGCTCGAATGGCGATCATGGACCAATTTATATCGTCTTCAAACCGGTCATATTTCCGCCGTTTATTCGAATTCAGTATATATATTCAAACCAGTTCGCTCCGGCTCTCGATTCGCCATCACAGTCGCCACTCTGATTTCTCTCTCTGTTTTAGTTGGAATGCCATCTCTCTCTCACTCTCTCAAGCTCCAAATTCAGAGGTCTCCTTTATAGCCATGAGCCTTCTTCCCGCTCAAACCTAAGTCCAGATCTGGCGTTAATAGCAGATCTGGCAATTATTGGCTGGAAGCTTGGTCTTTTATATACTTTTATACTAGTGTTCTCATGTGGTAATTTGTTTTGTTTGCCCAGAAATTTAACCGTCAGTATAGATGGGTTTGTCTCCTAAAAGTGATCAAATTACCATAAGGTTGTGGATTGTCTATTTTTTTCTGGCGTTAATAACAAATTACCAACTGGGTAGGTTGTAAAGGTTGTGGATTGGAACATTATTGATATGGGTGGTACTGATGGGTTGTTGGTTTTTATCCGTTGACAAAGGCCGTGGTGGAGTCCACGGCGGTGGAGTTCATTCCATAAGGAAGATCATAAAAGGTTAAAGATGGTTAAATTTAAAAATTATTTTTCTCTTCTTAAAAAGTCAGCCATAAGAAACTTTTTAGTAAGGGTAATTTAGTTATATTGTATAAAAACAGACGGCAAAACTAACGCTGACGGTGGGAGGGGCAAATTGGTCTAAAAAGACATGTCCAGGGACCAACTTCTATTGTTTTTTTGTCCGGGGACCAAAACATTATTTTTCGACATATCCAGGGACCAAACATTATATTAATCCTACTCTTTTTGCATAAGTTACAAAATTTTAAAGCAAATAAAATGTTTCATTTCTTTAATTTTTGGGAAGTCGTCTTTTTTATTTCTTTAATTTCCGGGAAGTCGTCTTTTTTTGGTGGTGTACATTTATCCGACCTCTACAAAATCTCAAACATATACTAATTTATTCGCATCATGCTCGCTTTAGACATTGATCACGTCTATACTGACACCGTGCCATAGGCACGAGCATAAAATCTAGTATTTTTAAAAGTAAAACCATCTTATATTTTGGATTCAAATAAAGATTTAGTCACTCATCTTAGTAAGAGTATTTTTGTCTCATTCCAAAATATTGAACAATATTTGTAACGGTAATTGTAGGAGAGGGGGATCAGACTTAAAAATAGACATATGAGACTATATGAATAGAATTCAAATAGGTATGACCTAACTTAAAGTTAATTAAGTACACGTCGGGTGACCAAATTATTATTTAATTATTTATAGAATTGATTAGCCCATGACAAATTTACTTATTTGACATTATTCAATGGTGAGTGATTTAATAAATTATTGTTATTTTTGTACAAACATTATCTTTTATCATGATAAAATTACTTTTTTTGTCTTTAAATAAATGGTGGATGGTTTATTAAATTAAATGTTAATTTTGTTCATATATTAATTTGTAAAAAACAACTCACTGTTTTATAGTATAGATATATTATATGCCACATTTTTGTAACATCATAAAATTCATAATTTTTTTAGAAAACCAATATTCAAATCATTTTAGAAGAAAAGAAACTAAATCAAAAGGAAATTCAAATATATATATATATATATATATATATATATATATCACATTTTTATAATATAATCAAACTATCAAAGACTTGAAATTTAAAAAGCTAAACTCTAAGAGTGACAAAATAAAAAATACAAAGTAAGCTTTGGAGGAAAGAAAAAGAAATCCAAGTAAGCTTTGTCTTAGCTGTGTATAATATACCAAACTGAAATTTTACAGGAATAAAAAATAGTAAGGTACAATGTATGTATTAGCTAGGATCGGTCGGATTCCGTGATAGATTTGACTGAACTTTACTTTTCAATTAGCAAGATCTAGCTAGGGTTTATGACATACAATTGATAGGATTCCAAGAAAACAAGAATGGATGTAAATGAAAGTATGAAACAACAGCCAAAAACATGACCGAATTGGCTTGATATGTGAAGAAAGGGATGATCAAAATTTTGGACTAAAAACATTAATTCAATATCTTTCTTGTAAATTGACTAACGATACAACGAATATATAGCAAGAAGAAACTTTGAACTTTATCTCCCCCAGTAAATTTGTTGTTCTGCAAACTTTTGAGGATGACAATCCGAGCAATGACACCTCTCAGATTGAAGCTCTAAATTTGGAAACCTCACGTCACAATTTTCAGATGTGCAATCCTGCTTCAATTCTAGTCATAGTCAGAACAACCCGTCCTCGCAAGAAAAATCACAATTTTGGTTTTTATTAGTTTTATTCGGTTTATTTTATTTTGCTTGTTTTTCAAAGATAAGCCTCCTTTGTCCCCCCTTTTTAGGGTCCCCTTAAGCTTGTTTTTCTTTCTTTTCCTTATATATATATATATATATATATATATATATATATATATATATATATATATATATATATATATATATATATATATATATATATAGTGATAGAAGTATATAACTATCCTATTTATAGCAGTTTCCCGCCTAAACTTACTTTCTAAAAATGAATCTATAATCAACAACATTTACTTAACAATTAATGTTTTATATAAATAAATACATAAATTCATAATTTATTATTAGTCAAAGCTATTTGCATTCTCACCACTTTTTGCACTATATCCTTTCAAATTTTCGTCCATGTGTATATATACTTATTAGTGAACCTTCGAAAGTAATCTCTAAAATTTTGAAAGATACATCTAATTTAATCCATTAGACATTTTCACAATTCTTTTTTTTTACCGAAAATACTATGACATTTGTACCATTGAAAAGTCTACAATCTTTATAACATTTCAAAATAAAAATTGACTAAAGATAAAATTATATAGATAGTACTATATTGTAAGAGCTCCCTGTATTAAACACTTCTATTTAGTACTATCTATATATTTTTACCTATATTAAATTGAAGTGTTTATATATATATAAAAATTGAAAAATCTACAAAACTCTACAATTGACTAAAGATAAAAATATGAATGGTCTTTGAATTGATACATTCAATTAATGATACTGATATTGTTGAGTTTCAATACCAAAACAAAAATAACTTAAACTAAATAGAAGTGATTTCTATTTTGGAAAGTGCATTTTTGCAGGTACTTTCAAAAAATGGGAACCTCTACTGTCGTGACAATTTAACAAAAATTGAAGTCTACTGCATGCATGTTTGGATTGTTTTTAACAAAGTAAAGTCAATCACTAAGCCATTTTATGTTGGATGGTTTCTTTAAAGAATGTCGCAATTTTATTCATGGTTTCTTGTATGTCGAGTCAAAAGAGTAATGCTTGGATTCGAGATCGATAGTGATATGCGGTGAAGATGAAAAGTCAACCAATAAAACAAACAAATGTCGTGTATTAGAAAAAAATTCAAAATTTATAATGTTTTTGTTTAAGTACTATACTCTAATATTACAGATCGTTTTGTCGGTTCTTAATTGTTTGTGTCTTGTATATGTCTCTTGATTTGACGTTTTTTTCTATTTAATATACTTTATTTAAAAAAATACTAGACTCTATTCTAATTAAGTAGTTTTTTTTTTGTTATTTACTCTTTTGATTTTGTTTTTGCTATTTAATTATTTACCTATGAATAGTTTAGTTAAAAAAATATATAACGTGCGTTTAACGCACATAAACAAAAACTAGTCTTCTTTACTATAAAATTGTGAGTTGTCTCTTAGAAATTAATGTATGGACAAAATTAACATTTCATCTAATAAATCATCCACCATTTATTTAAGGACAAGCAAGTAAATTTATCTTCTTTACTATAAAAATGTGAGTTGTCTTTTAGAAATTAATGTATGGAAAAAATTAACCTTTCATCTAATAAATCATCCACCATTTATTTAAGGACAAAATAGTAAATTTATCATGATAAAAAATAAAATTTGTACAAAATTAATGTATAATAAATCACTCCCCATTGAATAATGTCAAATAAATAATTTATTATTTGCTAATCAATTCCATGAATAATGACAAAAAAATTATCATAATAAATGATAATGTCAAATTAGTAAATTATATCTCTATGCATCTATCTATCTATTTTCTATTTCTACTATAAAATTGTGAGTTGTCTCTTAGAAATTAATGAATGGACAAAATTAACCTTTCATCTAATAAATCATCTATCATTTATTTAAGGACAAACAACTAAATTTATCATAATAAATGATAATGTTTGTAAAAAAAATAGCCCTAAATTTAATAAATCACTCACCATTGAATAAGGTCAAATAAGTAAATTTGTTATGAACTAATCAATTACACTAATAATTACAAAAAGAACCCTAAGTTTAATAAATCACTCACCATTGAATAAAGTCAAATAGGTAAATGTTATATCTATCTATCTTATCTTCTTTATTATAAAAATGTGAGTTGTCTCTTAGAAATTAATGTATGGACAAAATTAACCTTTCATCTAATAAATCATGTACTATTTACTTATGGACAAACAAGTAAATTTATCTTTTTTACTATTAAAATGTGAGTTGTTTCTTAGAAATTAATGTATGGACAAAATTAACCTTTCATGTAATAAACTATCAACCATTTATTTATGGACAAACAAGTAAATTTATTATGATAAAAAAATAATATTTGTATAAAAATAATGTTTAATAAATCACTCCCCATTGAATAAGGTCAAATATATATTTGATAATAAATTCTATAAATAATTACCAAAATAACATAAATTTAATAAATCACTCACCATTGAATAAGGTCAAAAAATAAATAAGTTAATTTCAGATTTAACATTAATTCTAAATCAAATCTCTAAGATACCCCAAGTGTCCATCTTTGATCATATATATATATAATTTAGGTTTTCCCTATATTTTTTTCACCAACCAATTTTGAATTGTTTTTGTGTACATCTCTTTTAAACCTTTAAAGTGTTTCTCATCTTTCCAATGTGGGACAAAAGTTATAACTAATTATGCATCTCTTTTTAACTTTTAAAGAGGAGTTAGTTTACTTGTTGGTGACATATAGGGGTGGCAATTTGAGGCACGACACGATTGACCGACACGAACACGGCACGAAATTATAGGGTTTGGGGCGTTATAGGGCCAACACGATAAGGCACGATAAAAAATGGGTTGTTATCGGGCTGGCTTGATAAGCACGGTAAGGCACGATAAGACACGATAACTAAAATATATATGTTTTAAAAATATATTTTAAAAAATTTACTATGGCTTATTCACTTCTTTCGAACTATTTTCATGATTATTTCATAGTTTTATCATTTGAAAATTTATGACTTTTAAACTACTTGACTATTTATATTGATAAATTTTCAAAATATGTATTAAAAAATCAAAATTATATATTTTGTAATGTTTATTGGGCTTAACGGGCCTGACTAAATAAATCGTGTTTTTTTGCTTATCGTGCTTATCGTGCCTATCGTGCCATGCCGTGCTTTTCGTGTTTTTATTTTGTCGTGTTCGGGCTTTAATATTAGGCACGATAAGCTTATCGTGTCGTGTTCGTGTTCGTGCTTATCGTGCCGGCCCGATAATAGCCCAGCACGACCGATTTGCCACCCCTAGTGACATACTCTTCTTCCAATATTGGATTGCAATTGTTTGTAATTTTCATATGACCCCCTGGTTTCTATGATAATACAAACAACCCATATTTTTCTGACCTTATGGCACTTCAACTAACAAATTTAGGGTCAGTGACTATCGGTGTCCAAAATTTGCATTATTTGGTTTGTGGCGTGCATTTACGTTGTACAGTCCCTAATGGATTTTCTTAAAGTTTAGGGATTGATGGTCTAATTTTCCCTTAAATAAAATTTTATTTTTATCTTTGGGATATTTTCTTAACTTTAAAGTTAACTATGAGAATTTTTTAATTATTTTTCTGATTATTGAAACAATTATTTATTAGTTTTTATTACAAACATATCTTAAATATCAAATGGTTAACTAAATGATAGAATTATAACTAAATCTAACTTTGCACCCAAGGAAAAGGATCAAAATAATCATCATGTCATATACAATGTGTCATTTTCCATTAATATTATTAACCCTCATGGACGTGAGAGGGCAAAGTGGGATGAATAGCAAAATTGTGTATAAATGTGAGACACGTAATTTACAGGTTAGGGTGCAACGTGAGATTTAAGTAAATACTTCCGGGAGCGAATCGTATTTTGGCCCCATAAAAATTAGGCCAAAAAAGCAAATATCCCATCAAAGCTTCTATCAAATCTCACTTTAGTTTTTTTATGATTAATTTAATTCATATGAGAAATATACACACACATATATGTATGTATGTATGTGTATATTTACATATATATAAATATATAAATATTTATTATTTCTGGTCAAAAATATACATTAAAATTTCATAAAGGATAATTTTCAGAAATATATATAGTTTTTTCGTATATAAAAATAATAATTAAAATTAAACAAAAAAATGAAGACAAAACATTTCGCAAACATCATTAAGAACACGTGCAAAGCACATATATATTTACATATATATAAATATATAAATATGTTAGACTCGACAGGGTCTAGCCCATGTTTTGTGACCTACGGGTTTAACTTAGAATAAACTAAATATTGGTTATGAACCTTAATTAATTATATTAGCCAAATAATATTATGGGCTTATATAATTTAGTCATCTAATATACTTAAAGTATATTAAATCTTAATAGGCTCAATAAATCTCTACACCTTGATGGACGATGGGAGATTGATTACACTTTAGGGTTAGGTTCCACCTCCTATCTATTTAAAGTCTTTTGGGGATTAGGGTTTCTTACGTTCTTTTACCCTAACAGTTGCCTCCACAAAAATACATACGTTTCATCGCATGTGAAATAGATAAGAGGGTGAAAACCAAAAACCCACTTGAATTGAAGACTCTTGTTCCGCATTACAGTCAATCGGATTCAATTACTCCGTACTAATGGCGTCAATTGGTTCCGGTATGTCTTTAATTTACGTTCATTATGCTTATGTGAAAAACATGATCCTATTCTTGATTATGTGTACAAGTTTTATGTGAATTAATGTTCTAACATTGTGATATCAGAGCCATGTTAATTTTACATAATCATAATGCACGGTTTGGTGAGCATTAAGATTAGTCGTACCTTTGTAGCAAAGGCTAAACAGTCCATTTGTGGGTCAGTTGTTTCGGCCCCAATCACCTTCTTCAAAGTGAGATAGTAGTAAGTGTCTGAATTTGGGATTTGGAAACCAGTGGAGTTGAAACCACTCCAGGAATGTGGCTTGTCTTTCAATTGATTGATATGGCTTGTCTTTCAATTGATTGATAATTGACAAAGGCCCACCTCCTAGCCCTATAATGCCTGATATAGTCTCATTGAAAGTGCCACTATTGTCATGGCCACAGCCAAATGCAATATTCTGAATTGAAATGGATTTACTACCCGAGGCGAAGGTTAAGGTTTCAGAAGAGAGGTCGTCGTTGCTGTACGATTGCTCACCGTAACTCATACTATATTGGTAGTCACTTTTCTTCGAAATCGCAACAGTGGGTAGTACATTCCAATAGTTTGACAAAGAATTCATGATTAATATGGCTATTTGATTAGTTTGT
>JABEVN020000385.1:0-32852 GCA_013146195.2 Codonopsis lanceolata | reverse complement strand
AAAAGATTCAACGGCTTCTAATTTATGCGATAAAAGATGATCCAAAAGAAAGACTTCCGAAAACGTAGTATGATATGTTTCTACTATTTTGTTAGTGATCATATTAAACCCCATTGTCAAGAGACAAGTTGATCTTGCCAAAAACATTTTTCGAATTCAATGAAGGCTCCAATGAACCTTCATTCCGATTTTATTCCGATTTCATTCTCTGCATTTGTTTGGAAACAAAAATCTAAAATATTTTGTCATGTTACTTTACTTCTCTCAAGTCTAACATTACATGTACATGATATTTTTATAGTGATTGCTCTAGGCATATGATAGGTTCTAAAGATTATTTGGAAAATTATAAAAATGTCAAAGGTGGGTGTGTGACATATGGTGGTGGTGCGCAAGGTAAAGTATTTGGTAAAGGTATTCAATTGTCAATGACTACCTAAATTAAATAATGTGTATCATGTTGAAGGTTTGATCGCTAATCGATAAGTATTAGTCAATTATGTGATAATGACATGCATGTTAGGTTCAACAATGAAAAATGTGATGTTTTTGATAAAAATAAGGATTAAATAATTATTTGGTCCCTGAACTATCCCAAAACTCTGTGTTTGGTCCTGGGACTTTTTTTCAAAATGTATTTGGTTCATTAATTCAATTTTTTTGGTCAATTCCCCCTTTCTATCGTTACCGTTACTAAAAAGTTTAGCATTGGCTAACTTTTCAAAATGTCCAAACTATAGGAGTTAATGAGTCAATTGAAAAGTGAATCATCTTTAACCTTGGAATTAAAGGCCCTGGAGGTTGGAGTCCCTGCCAAACGTAGGGTTAGTTGTGACTTGTTCCCCCAGTTTCTTCTCTGTTTCCCTTCGGAGTTCGGATAGAGAAAAAAATCCACACAAGAAACCGAGACCTACCTCAAATTGCAACCATGGAGTGGGTTCACGGCAATACAATCGGTCATGGAAGCCATGCCTGCCGCTTAGCGAAACCCATCAACCGTAACTCTTTGCTTTCACGATGGCGGTAAAGTCTTATGGCGCCACTGCTTTCGTCTGAAGGAGAAATGGATATTAGAGGAGTTTCGAGATTGCTCGGAAGTAATTAATTGTTATGGCGATAGTTTCACTCTTGACAACGACGAAAGCGTATAATGTGTTGTTGGAGTACTCCCTGGTAGTTTAGCAAAAGTTCAAGAATTCGGCGATTCTAATAATATACCGAATTTGAAGTTAAGAGTTACATAAAGTCTATTCTCAAAGGCCTTTTGCGTATTCACAAAATGGGGTATGTTCAATGTGACATTAAACTTCAAAATATACTTGTTAAGAGCAATCTGCCAAGATTGACGATTTTGGTTTGGCGAAGAAAGCCGGTGTGGAGAAGGGTTAAAGTCGATATAAGGGTACACCTTTGTACATGTCGCCGAGTCGATTGTCGGCGGTGAGCAAGAATCGGTCGGATATATGGGCACTTGGATGTTTGGTGGCGGTGATGGTGACGGGTGCTCGACGTGAAGTACCGACAAGCCAATAATGAAAATATTGGCACGCTGATGAGAATCGGGGTTTGTGAAGAAACTCCAGATTCCCTCTAAATTATCGGAGGAAGGAAAAGATTTTATTGGAAGATGTTTTTTGAAGAATGCGAGGCAAAGATGGATAGCTGAGATGCTATTAAAGATGGAAGGAAAAGTTAGCTAATGTTAATTTTTTTAGTAACGGTAATGGTAGGAAGGGGAAATTGACCAAAAAAATCTAATTGAGGGACCAAACGCATACAAAAAAAATAGTGGGACAAAACGTAAAATTTTGGGATAGTTTAGGGACCAAATATATAATTATTTAATCCTAAAAATAGCTTATGTATTTTATCAAACATTAGATCTAATGATAATTGCTACTTTATTGCTAACATACTTACTTGTCATTCATCTTCCATAAATGAAATTGACTTATGGCATCAAAAACTTAGTCATATGAGTACTAAGAAACTAGAAGAACTTATTAAACATGAAACTGTTAGAAGTTTGCCAAAATTAAACATCAAAGAAATGAAAATATGTGGTGCATGTCAAAAGGGTAAACAAACCAAAGCTTAATATAAAAGTATTCAAAATTATGCTTCTTCTATATGTTTGGAACTGGTGCATATTGACCTCATGGGACCAATTGAGGTTGAAAGCTTAGGCGATAAAAAGTATAGATTCGTTTGTATTGATGATTTCTCTAGATTTACATGAGTATTCTTTCTTAGAGAAAAATCTGATACGTTTAATGCTTTCAAAATTTAGTATAAAAATATGTTTAATGATTATCAATTTTCCTATTAAAAAAATAAATAAATGAAGAAGTTGGTTGAATGATATTTAATTATCTCTCTTACTATAAAAGTCAAGGATATTTCTTACAATTTAATTGGTAGACAAAAGTACCCCTAAATTTGACACAAGTATCCCTAAACCTAATAAACCATACACAATTAATACAAGGTCAAACAAGTCAATTTATCACATTTTATTAAGGCCGAATAAGTAAATCTATCTTATGCTTTGGACAAAAAACCCCCTCAATGTTATGAACTGCAAACATAGAATGAAGGCTACATTTGTAATTCAGCCACAAAAACAAAGCGGCAAAGCCATCAGACCGAGTAAGGAACACCCCCATCGCTCCGTATACCCAATTACTCGACCTCAACTTGCCTGTTACAATGGAGTCTCCGTTTTCCATTCTTCGTAGAATCAAATCCGCTTCCCTTGTTCTTTATTTTCAAGATTTATACAGAATCAGACTCAATTTGCTTCCCTTCTTCTTCATTTTCAATATTTAATTCAGAGATGGTGGAGTAGAGGAAACTGAGTAGAAGCAGGGAATGACATCCAAGTTGCGAGGTAAGCTTAGCTTGATTTTAATTGAAGCAGTCCTCTCCATACTTTGAACCTACTATGTTTCTCTTCAGCCTATGTGAGCACAGATGTTTGATGAAATGCCTCAATGACTTGAGTCTCCATACTTACAACCTGAATATGTGAATTGATTTAACTCCCTATTGTATAGCCTATGTTAGAACCTGATAATGTGAATTGAGTACATTACGTATTTAGTTTTCTCAACCTAGGTGCATGTTTTCGAGGAGGTTCACCTCAAATCTTATTCCTCAATGAATTTTTAAAATGCCTTGCCTAGAGAATTCTGGGGAGCGCACCCCATGAATGCCTTTGAAGACACTCCTATTAGCAGTAACAAACTTCACGAACAAGTTTTTGGAAAATAAAATATGTCGCATTCCAAAATTCAGACCAAAAATTTTCATTTTGGTAGACGAAGGAGTACCTGCATATACCAATCCAAGATTCCTATGATTGCGACCTACAAATTTAGATGTTTCAAGTAAATGTATAGCAACTTTGAGAATTGTATAACCTCCTCCCACCCCATTCCCCTTCAAGAGAAATACATTGAATTAAGCAAAATAAAAGATGTAATGGATATAATAGCGATGGATATAAATCGTTAATTATTTTGACGTTACAATCTATTTTTCGACAAAGAAAAGAACCTCATCTACCCATCTCTTCTTTGAACATAAGATGACATTATTAGACTTGGGTTATTTTGTATCGTTAAGACAGTTTAGGTGTTTTAGTCTCCACTAAGGCTCACATGAAGTCATTAGCAGTGAAACGTTAAAAGAAATCACAGTTTACTGAATTGGGACTAGGGATGTGCTAAGTAGAAATGATTCATTTCACTCGAACTATGGGCATCTAACACGTTTAGAGGTCAAATGGATGTTTGCCTCGATCTTCCTTGCTTTTAATTAACAAAGATTTCCTTTCATAATGAAAAAAATTACTTTAGTAAAGTAGGTTTTCAGTTCTTAAAGAAATTAGCATGTGATTAATTATGACCATCGTTTCCCAATAAACGATGATATATGAGTAAAGACTTCCTCACTGCAAACATTGAGAAGACACGGTATGCAAAGCATAGAGATGAAGCTTCCAACCGCAAATGCTAGAACTTCGACAAATTGGCTAATGTTATGGAAGGACCAACCTCAACAAGTGCATTACTAACTCGAGTTTCCAAAGGCAACTCCGTGGTTGCCTTTTCACAAAGCATGTACCAATATACACATATTATCCACACCAACCTATAATGGAAACAGATCAAGGTGAAATAAATTAAAATATTATCAAAACAAGAATAGTAAGACACAAAGTTTAGTTTATAAAATACAAATTTAATTCATTTACCAATAAATATGCCAATCGACATAGTGAATTTCTTTTCTTTTGATACTTCATTTGCATAATCATACGAGAAAACGTAAAGTCACCACATCGACTTAAGTACTTAACCAATATTTCCCTTGATCTACTAGATCGACTACTATCGGCCATGTCAAGAACTTCTTCAAGGCAATTTCCTTCTTTCTTTTCCAATTTTCTACAACTTATCACACTTTAGGTTTTCTTTATTCAAGTTTGCAACTAACATTACATATAGCTTAACGAAAACTTCACTTTTTTTGCCTTGTAATTTTGCAGATGATTGTAATTGGCCTACAACATATTATATGCTATAAAATTCAACCTATGCTATGAATCTAGTGCTAAAGCACTTTGCCAATGAAAGCCCACCGCCAAAATCACCCTATGTGAAGGTAAATTAAATAATATGGAAATTTATATCGATACATCTCGATTTAGGGTTGGTCTATTTTACTTATTTGCAGATACTTTCTGCAGAGGTCAAGTTTCAGATTTTATATGCCGTTTAATATCTAAAGTTCGATCATGGAAGTAGAAAGGCAACCACGAAATCGAAGTCGCAGGCTCGAAACATTACCTTCTCGCAGCCTACGAGCTCGGTTTGCATTCCCATCCGTAGAAAGTGTATCTACATCTCCAATGTACTATTCATTCAATGGGAGCCATACATTTCCTTATGATTGGCTACTCTTCTTACAATAAATCATATGACATCATCATTGAACTTTTTCCCTTCATCTTCATCTCTGCTCCATTTATATTTGAATTCAAATTCGTAAATTCTGAGTAATCTAATACCCATTTAACCATGGAGAGGGCTTTCTCAGCTTTATTCTGTGACAACTTTTTCATCGTCACGAGGCCTCGACATTTGCAGCCATGATATATTGACAAATGAATGTTATCGATACGTAAAATCGGGGAGCACAAGTAAACAACTACTTAGCATGCCATTATTGTGGCCCCACCGTAATATAGCTTCAGAACTTTGTTAAAACGTTACACTATTACCTCAAACTGAAATTCTCGACAACATATGTATTAGCTACCTTCTATTAATTTTATCCCTTTCAGAAGAGACCAAACTTTCCGATGCCAACATCCCTATGCTGCTATTTTGCATAGTTCGAGAGGCAGCAAGTAGACCACCCAAAATACACTTATCAGGCTCCATAGGCATTGTCTCACTACAAGAAAACAGTAAATTGAAACGGAAAATTCATGCAAAAAATGAAAATCCGTTAAATTAGACGATTGAAAAAAGTTTGTTGCAAATTCCGTTTGGAAACCCTCGTTAAATTTTGTGCAACCGAATGTATTCCGTTGATGATATTGCAACGAAAATCGAGCGTTGCAATTTCAAATTTTTCTCGTTGCAAATGTGTTTCTGGTAGTTAACGTCTGTTGCAATAGCAACTAATTTTTTCTGTTGCATTCTTGCAACAAACTTTTTCCGTTGCATTCTTGCAACAGACTTTTTTTGTTGCATTTGTTCAACAGATTTTTTTCGTTGCATTTTTGTAACATACTTTTTCGTTGCATTTTTTTGCATTCTTGTAATGAGACTTTTCGTTGCATTTTTTATTACATTTTTAACGGACTTTTTCGTTGCATTTTTGTAACATATATATATATATATATATATATATATATATATATATATATTCGTATCCTTATTGAACATTTCATATTTCACATTTTACAAAAAAATTAAATCTAAAATCAAACATTTAAAACAACTCAAGTTTAAGCATTTCATTCAAAAGTCATTGTTGATGTGTCTGATTACATGAAAGTGTAGAGAATGTTAAGAGTCTCCAAGTGATTAACAAAAGGCACTGTCTAACTGTCAAACTACAGGACGTTGGTGAAGGTTGTTGGGCTCTAAGTGACCGAATTTCCTCTTGCATTAGCTTGAAATCGCTTTGATTTTCTCCATTTCCACAAAGATTGTCGACTTGTATTTGTTTTTGAATATCTTCCCTCGCTTGTTCTACTCTTTCACAAGGAAACTTGACAACATCGTCATGCGGAGGAACTACCAACCTGAAAGGAAATTAGATTATCTTACTATGACAGAGAAGGAAGGAAGAGTCACAGAGGTGAGAAACATATCAATAACATTATTATTCCAATTGTTTCATTACATATGCTGATGAGTATGCGAAAAAGCTTGAATTAACAAATTTGTTCCATTTTTTGGATAGCCACATGGCTGAACCAAACCCTCCAAAACAGCCCAAAACAGCCACAAAAACTCACGTAATTAAACTCACACATCACTACAAGAAAATGATGAATTGGCTACGATTGTTTTGTCTACAAATTGAAATTCATAGTGAAAAATTATGATTTTACTACAAACATAAGTTTTGTAGTAAATACGTACTTATTTGGCGACAGAAGAAATGTCGTAGACAAACACGACCCAATAACGATGGAAGGTAAGTTTTTTGTCGTTAAGTTTGGGTGAAAAATTGAGCGCTAATATTTCGCGCGAATACTAGCGGCTGAAATATAATTAGCCATGAGTGATGGACCAACCACGACAAAATAGTCCATCGTAGAGGATTAATTTTATCATCGATCAAAAAGCCAAAACCCACACAAACCCTTCGGCATTCCGATCACAGCAGAAAGTACGCCTCCTCCTTCCCTTCTTTACTCTTCGTCTCTCTCGCAAAACACACACACATATATTGCACACATACATTCCTTTCCTTCCCTCGCCTCTGTTTTTTCATCTCTCGGCACAACAAAACCAGGCTAAAACGGATGAGAATAATCTTAAATTATTTTCGTTGTAGTTTTTGAAGTCTGAAGTGGGTTTTACTTGCAATTTCGAGAAAAATCGTGAAAGGTAAGCAATTGTTTAATCCAATTGTTGCTTTTTATGCTTATTTGAAATATTTAATTGCATGTAGGATTGTTTACTAGGTTATTTTATTGTTTAATTCCAAGTGGGTTATTGTGAGATACGATTTGTCTCGTGTTTATTGGAGTCTCTACAAGCTGTATTTGTAAAACCTTGAATTGTTGATGTTAGGAATTGTAGGTTGAACCTATTGTTGGGATTTTGCACAGTTGGGCAATTGTTCTTCTTTTGTATGCTTCTGTTTGTAGTTCTACTGTCAAGTCTTAAGTTTTTATTATTAGCTTAAACAATAGTTAGATTCTGCAAGTTGAGGTTCATAGTTCTAATGAGGGATAGAATGTTATTGATTTCTGGTCAGGGCCCAAAATGAAGACTTTAAAATTCATTAAAGTTGAGAAATTGTTCTGGATATGGTAAGTAGTAAAATCAGGACTGGTAGGAGCTAAAGCGGGAATCTGTTTGTCCCCTTCATTCTGATTTAAGAAAAAATGGCCAATATACTAAAAATCAAGAAGTAACAACTTTGGGTTGTATTGTAAGCACAAATGATCAAGTAGCCTGTACCTTAAAACTTTTTAATGCCAAGAACAAAAACAAAAATGGTCTTATTGTCTTGTTGATAATATAATTTAAGCTCAAAGTCAATAAGAATTCAGCAACAAACACTAGGATATAGGAAGTAACAAAAAAAAAGACGCAGGCTAAGTCCTTGCAAGTTAGTAACTTTAATAGCACATGGCCAAAAACACCCTTAGTGACCCCATTTTTGCATTGCAAATGCATACTTAGACATTAAAATTGACGGGCAAATTTAGTGACTTGCTCATTTTGGGCTAAATTCTTTTTTGTAAAAGCACACATTCATGTTGGGACAAAGGGAGTAGCTTTTGGAAAGGAAAAAAAGAAATTATTTGGCCAGTGATGGGAAGTTATAAATGTGTTAGCTTAATTTTTCAAATATGACCTTCTAGAGGGGGTGTCTCAAAAAGAAAGTATTACAATTTGAGGACAGGGAGTAAAATATCAGAGATAAAAACTCATCGCTATCTTTCGAGGGATAAAGAACAATCAGACTAACCCTGCCAAGCCCAGGTGATGGTTCGCCATTAGGTTTTGGGCGTGGAATCACCACGTTCACTAGGTTACCTGCAAATAAGAGTCAACATTGAGATCAGCACTTCCTCAAACTTGTGAAATAAGAATTTCAGGGGAATATAATAGACGATTAGGGAAACTTCTGTCTGTATGTTAGTGGCTGATTCTGTATAGCAGAATGTGCTACAATAGGCTGTAAAACAAAAAGATATAACATAAAGAAAATCAATACATCAACAAAAGGATCGGCAACCACAAAACAAAAAAACACAGATTAGCCAAAAACCGAGCGACTGTTACCAAATTTTCTGCATTCTGTTTTCATGTCTTCCAATTTGTCCTCATAGTCCTCGTCATCTTTGAGTTCATCCTCATTAACCACATGAGTTAAGCATAACACCTTGGTGCTAACTGCACCAGGTTGTAACATAAGCCTCTGCAAAGATCAAGTACTAGGAAAACTTTCAGCAGAAAATAAATGGATGAATAGACAAAATGGATTGAGACGGCCAAAGAGTACAACCAATTAATAAAAGTGAAGTCCAATTTTCCCACCTGCAATGCAATTTGTTGCTGAGCTTGTAATAATACATTCTTTAGCTCTGGCTTAGGTTGAGTTTGGCCCTGGTTGGCTCGCCTAACCGTAAGTGTTTTATCGCCTATCTTGATTCCATTAAGTGTTGCACACGCAATATCTGTAACTGAAAGATCCTGGTAGACACAGAATGCGTAGCCTTTTGAGTTTCCCGTCTCTCTGTCCTTCACAAGATCAAAGCCCCGAAGAGCCCCGAAAGACTCTAGCAGCTCCCTGATCTGTGCCTCTGTAAGTAATATGGTAGCCCTCCCACGAAGATTTGGTAAGGATCCTCGAGCCCACCAGCAGAACCAGCTAGGTGTTAGTCCAATAGCTGCCAGGTTCAGGTTGGGATTCGGTTGGCTTGGACCAAGCGTAGCAGCCAGCGAAGGATTGTAATCACTAGGTCTTCTGACCTTTACTGGAGCACCCTGTGTATGAACATAATAGCAAAGCAAGGGAAATTGAATCAACGAAAAAACAGTGCTATTATATAAAGTGAGCCCTTTCATCATGAAAATACTGGGAGAATCTTTCCTCTGCTCAACTGTCAAAATGTGAAGGTGTGAGAAGGAGAAAAATAGTTTTTGGGATGTTGAAGAAGGACAAAGACAAAAACCAAACACTAATCCTATAAACGGATTTTTTTTTGATAAGTAAAAGTATATATAAATCAAAGCATCAAAACAGGTGAAGCGTTCTTGTACACAGGGAGTATAAACATAAATTAATTGGCTTAAATTACAGCAGCGCGCTTCTGCCAATACGATTAAATACCTCAAATATTATACCATCAAGAGCCATGGCATTAGTGGCCTCCTCCACAGATCTCATCTCCACAAAAGCAAACTTCTTCTTATGATTTATATACACATTAACAACAGCATCACCTGCCAACTTAGAAAAAAGTTAGAAACTGAGATTGCGAAAACTAGGTTATGCAAAAGTTTGAAAAGTGCAACAATAAATGAACACCGCTAACCTGGACCAGCTGTATTTCCACCAATTGCATACATAACATGGCTAAAGAAGGTTGTTGCATTCTAAGTCTTTGAAACTTCCTAACTAGAATCCTAAAGTTGTCTTATTGAAGAGGATTGAATCATATACTTATCGACTCAAGGCACTCTCTACCTCTTGAAATTCTATCTAAGTAACCACAATAACCACAATAAAATCCCAACATCCTTCCTCATCTAAGTAACCAATTTGATAGTAGTAAATCTTAGTCTCAATTGCTGGTATTTGTATCCTTGTATCATTGACTTCCTTTAGTATCCTTCATATACTCTTATAACATGGGCTTCCGATTCCAAATGTAAGAGATACTCCCTCCCTTCCATGCAAAGAATCCACTATGTGACTTTCAAGTTGTGTATCGAAACCCATGCACTATAAATAAGAGGAGACCTTTACAACTTAAACCAAAAGTACACATTCACCTGTTTTGCTGCAAGCAAGGCTCCTCTCGACTCCAGATTAATAGATGCAAAGTGTCCACCATGAAAATCGAAATATTTAAGACTTTAGTTATATCCCCGACAAATAATTAGAACCGATACTCTACGTCCTTCCCTAGCACAACCATCATGTATAGTAGAATTTATTAATGATAGAATTACTATCAACTGTAACACAATGCAAACAAGAGCTAGTAAACCAGCTATATGACGACCAACAACATTAATATAACTTTAACTTTTGACATTATAATGATTTTATGCCTGATTATGATGTAGAGAAATACTATTTGGCAAAAAAATCTGATCAATATGATGTCTGCAAATGAGTTAGATGCCCGGTCTTCATCCTATTGATGAGATCCTGCAGCAGTTCTCTTTTGACAAGAAAGAAATATAAGGAATACGCAAGATTTTGGAGGATCATCCTGTCCCTAACTTTGGTTAACCAAAGATAAACAAAAACCATGGGGCAGTATTTCCTGATAAGACAAAAATCAACAGAATTGAATCATATCATACAAAATTAGTTTTTATCTACCCGAAATCAGCCAATAACGCCAAGCTCCTCTTCTTCACCAAAATATATCAGAATAATTTTGTGGACAACAACTAAACCAACGCCATTCATTCAACATATACATAAGAATAATACAACCAAAATATTTAATAAGTACAAGATCTTTTATGCCCTGTTTGAGGTGGAATAAACTAACAGCATCAATCTACCCACCCCAAAATGAAAAAGAAAACACACACACAACTCCAAAGTTAAATAAGAAACAATCTCCCCACCCCAAAAGGGAAAGAGAGAAAACAACACACACACACACACAAGAGCTATAGCTAAAAGTTTTCAAAAAATGGAGACTTGCTTATCTATGATAGAGCCACCATCTTGGAACAATACCTACTCTTGGGTAGTAGAGAAGTTTTCGACGATTCAAAACTATAGACTAGAATCCAAGGAGTTCAAAGTTGGGAAACTCAAGTGGAAGCTAATCCTTTTTCCTAAAGGAAAAGGTGTGGACAGTAGCAAACAACTATCCATCTATTTAGAAGCGTCAGATTATTCCTCGTTTCCTCTTGGATGGAGATTTTATGCGAAATTCAAGCTTTGCATGAGAGATCAAGTTGGTCATAATCACCTCAAAATAGAAATAAGTCTCTGGTTCTGTGACTCGATTACGTCCCATGGTTTCAGAATGATGCTAGATGAACTCAAAGAGCCCTTCCTGGTGATTGATAATATCCTTATTGAAGCAGAGATTTCATTGGTGGGTACGATTAGAAATTCCACCTTACAAGTTGTCTACTATTTGCATTTTAGAGACTTTAATACACATGATGATTCAGTTTTGTCAGTGGCATGAAATTGTAAATGGAGCAATGTGATATTTTTGGGCTCCACTATCCTGTTATCAGAGAACTTTAATGTATGCAAAAACCGCATATTAGTAACAGGGTCATGGGATTGGTTTTGTGGGTCCTAATCCTCTTTTATCACCATATTGTTTTTGTGAATACAAGAATTATCTTACAGATTGACTGGATTTGTTCCAAGTGTTGATGGTATTGGGCAGGTATTCTAATACAGATGTGATTTAAATTTTTTTTTTTTAAAAAGCTGTAGCTAAAAGAGAACAAAATTGCAACACGATAAGAAAATCCAAACGGGGAAATCACATGAACCTGTATTGCTAAAATACATAATAAAGAGAAATAGAAACAAATACACACACACACACAAAAGAGCTGTAGCTAATAATTTAGATGGGGAAGAACAAAATTGCAACAGAATAAGCAAATCCATAAGGGGAATTCATATGAACCTATATTGCTAAATTCAAGAGCAAGAGCTTGGTATTAACTTCTAAAAAAATGATTACCTAAAGAATATTGCAGAAGATTATATAAAATTGATAAAGAGATTACAACTTTATACTATTACCTTGCTAATCAAGAGGCTAAATCTAAGGACTAACAATAATACAATGATTTGACAAATATAAACATGCCATAAATAGAAGATACAGATTTTGTTTATAAATGTACAGCTAATTGTGTGTTGTATCTTTATCATTCCCCCAAGGAGGGGCCGAATGGCAAGGCCGATCTTGGACATAAGATTCTCGAAATGGAGTTCGAGCTAGGGGCTTGGTAAGTGCATCTGCAAGTTGATCATTACTGGAAATATGAGAGACACGAAGAGTGCCTAGCTGAACTTGTTCACGAACAAAGTGATAGTCTAGACCAATGTGCTTCATTTTGGAATGAAACTTCGGGTTAGCTGCCACATAAGTTGCGCCCAAGTTATCACATAGGATGGCTGGTTGAGCTGAAGATGAGATACCAAGTTCTGTGAGTAAGTTAATGACCCAAAGAACATCGGCGGTGGTAGCGACAATAGCGCGATATTCGGCTTCCGTGGAAGAACAAGCGAGATTATTTGTTTGGTGGAGCTCCATGAGATTGGATTTCGACCAAGGTAAACTATGTATCCGGTAGTGGAGATATAGTCATCCTTATCACCCGCCCAATCTGCATCGAGAAGCAGCGTGAAGACTTATAGGTGAGTGGCGGTGAAGTAAGATGCCATGATGAGAGGTTCAGAGGTAACGGAGAAGTCGTTTCAAAGCGGACCAATGAGCATCGGTGGGTTTGTGCATATATTGAGACAATCGATTTACGGTGAAGGCAATATCGGGTCGAGTGAGTGATAAATATTGCAAACTTCCAACAAGGGTGCGATAGGGTTGTGGTTGAGATAAAGGAGAACCGGAATTGAGATATAAAGGGGGATAAGTTGCCATGGGAGTAGGAACGGGCTTTGCCTCGTCCATTTGAGCTTTGTGGAGAAGGTCATGAATATATTTGTGTTGGCTAAGAAAGAGACCTGTAGGATGAGGGATAACTTCGACACCTAGGAAATAGGAAAGAGGGCCAAGATCTTTAAGTGAAAAACGTGCTGAAATTTGTTGGATGAAGGTGTCGATTAGAGAAGTATCGGAGCCGGTGACAATAATGTCATCGACATAGACTAGAAGGTAGATTATATGATTAGAATGACGGAGAATGAAGAGAGAAGAATCAGAAATGGTGTTGATAAACCCGAGACTTTGAAGGTAGTGTTTGAGTTCGATGTACCATGCAGGGGCTTGTTTAAGGCCGTATAAAGCTTGGCGAAGCTTGCACACATGATGAGGTTGAGTTTTATCAATAAATCCTGGAGGTTGGACCATGTAAACATCATCCATAAGAGACCCTTGAAGAAAAGCATTGTTAATATCAAGTTGACGAAGAGACCAATTGTGAGAGAGAGAGAGATAGAATGACTCTAAGCGTAGGAAATTTGACAACGGGACTGAATGTTTCGGTATAGTCTAAGCCGGGACGTTGGTGAAACCCTTTAGCAACAAGTCGTGCTTTTTGACGTTCGATGGAGCCATCCGGGTTGTATTTATTTCGAAAAACCCATTTACACCCGACAAGATTATATGAAGGGGAAGGAGGAACAAGATCCCAAGTGTGATTGTGAAGTAAGGCGTCATATTCAGATTGCATGGCTTTAGTCCAGGATGGACTCTTTAGAGCTTGAGCAAGAGTGGTTGGTTCAAGAAGATTGCTGGAAATGTGTGTGTGGAGATTGTATTTGGGATTGGGTTTCACTATATTGTTGCGAGAGCAGTAACTATAGGATAGGAGGGAGGTGGAGGAGGAGGGGTGGAGGAGGAGGAGTAGAAGCAAGAGAGGAGTAGATGGGAGGGGCTGAAGATGTTGGTGTTGAGGGGAGGGGAGTGGGCGGGCTATCAGATTGCTGGACAGGTGTAGGCTGTAATGGTGAAGGTGTAATTAGGGGTAGGGAAGCATTGCACCATGCATCAGTAGGAGAGGGGTTTAGAGGGGGATTTTTGGTGTGGGCGAAGGGAAATGAGGTTTCTACAAATTTTACGTGTCGAGAGACATAAATTCGTGTAGAGATAGGATCAAGACAATATCTGCGCTTTGAGTGAGGGAGTAGCCTGAAAATACATGGCTTGGAGCGAGGATCAAGCTTGTGAGATGTGTATGGCCGGAGCCAAGGATAGCATAAACAACCAAAATTTCGTAGTTTGGCATAATTAGGGGAGGTGCCAAAGATTTTAGAGAAAGGAGATTGAAGAGATAGAGTTGGAGTGGGCATTCGATTAATAAGATAAACCGCGGTAGAGAAAGCAAGAGGCCAATATTTGAGAGGCATTGAAGCATGAGAGAGGAGCGAGAGGCCGGTTTCAACTATGTGACGATGGCGTCTTTCAGAGTAGCCATTGTGTTGAGGGGTATGAGGTGGTGAGGTGAGACGAGACACACCATTTGTAGCTAGAAATGTATTAAGTTTATCATATTCACCACCATTATCGGAATAGAGGGTGATAATGGGACGTTGGAAATATTTTTCAACTAAGGCTTTGAAACGGATAAAAATAGCTTCAGTTTCGGATTTTTTCTTTAGAGGGTAAAGCCATATGTATTTAGTGAAATGATCAACAAAAATGATGTAATATTTATAAGTGTCATAAGATTGAATAGGAGATGTCCACACATCACTGAAGATTACATCAAGAGGTCCTTTAGAGACAATAGTGGATTTAGAAAAAGGCAACTTATGACTTTTATTGCAATTACAAGCATTACAGTGCAAGTAATTTGAAGACGGAAGTGAGAATTGTAATATTGAACTAAGGTGTTTGAGAATGGTGTGTGACGGGTGTCCTAAACGGTGATGCCAATCGAGTTGAGTAGAGAGTAAGACAGTGTTGACAGTTGGAGCAATGGAAGGAACGGTAGGAATCCAATCATAGATGCCGGACTCAATAGGGCCATGAAGAAGGATTGTCCCTGTTGGATTGTCCTTCACAAAAAAAACTAGATGAGAATGTGATAGAAACATTATTATCAAGGCAAAATTGAGATATAGAAATAATGTTGCGAGATGCAGATGGTACATGCAAAACATTAGAAAGTTTAAATTTATGAGAGATTGAGTGAAGAAAAAGTGAACCAGTATTGGCTATTGGAAGACCCGAGCCATCACCGATTAGAAGTTGATCATTTCCATCATAAGGTGTATGGAGAGAAAGGTTGGCTAAATCATTAGTAACGTGGTGTGATGCACCACTATCCGATGTCAACCGGGTGAGGGAGGGGTAGGAGCACTGGCTGTGTAAGCTTTAGGAAGGTGGTGTGGCTGGAAGCTTTTGACAGGAGGGTTAGAAGAATTGGGTGCTAGAGAGGGGGCTGATGCGTTGGGGAACTGCTGGCGAAATATGGGGCACTGCGTTACGTAATGGCCAGTTTGACGACACCATTGACAACGTCCATTGAAGGGACGTGAAGGTGGTCGGGAGTTGTGGGTAGGAGTGGAAAGAGTGGGTAATAGACCAGGAGAAGGAGAGGAGGAAAGATAGGAGCGGTGTTTGGGTTGATGTTTTGCAACATAGTGGGCGGTAGCAGGATAGAGAGAAGGGGAGGAAGATTTTTGTTTAATTGTGAGTTCATGATTGAGTAGTTTTTCGTGTAATTCGTCAAAGGAAATGGGGGAGTCACGACTGTGAATAGCATTAAGGACATTCTCATAATCAGAGTCATTGATTTGGTCAAGCACACGATCAACAATGTCATCGCGAAAGGGGCGCCAAGAGAAGCAAGTTGATCGGAACAGATTTTGATGTCATGCATATACTCAGTAATTGACCGAGTTCCCTTGGTGATGTTTTTGAGACGATCTTTAAGTTGCTTAAGATGGCCCTTGCTAGGATTGGCATAGGTTTTGGCAAGGGTATGCCACGCTTCATGTGAGGTTTTGCATTGGGATATGAGAGGGACGAGATTTGGAGATAGAGTGCCAGAAAGTGCACCGAAAATAAGTTTGTCTTGGCGACGCCATGTGGTGTGTGCAGGGTTAGGAGCGGAAACATTATCAGTAGTGATAGTGAGGGGAGGGGTAGGGAGAGAACCATCGAGGTATTGGAAGAGATCATGGCCAATGAAGGTTGCTTCGATTTAAGTTTGCCAGGAGATGTAGTTTGTAGGCGTGAGTTTGAGAATATGATTAAGGGAGATGATGATAAAAGGTTTTGTAGGTTCAGCTTTGTTGGGGATGAGGGCATTGTTCTCAGAGGAAGCCATGAGAGATTAGTTGAGAGGAAAGAAGAAAGACGTGAAAGATGAGAGCCAAGAAAACCGAGGAACAGAAGAAGGATTATGGCTCTGATACCATAAAGAATATTGCAGAAGATTATATAAAATTGATAAAGAGATTACAGCTTTATACTATTACCTTGCTAATCAAGAGGCTAAATCTAAGGACTAACAATAATACAATGATTTGACAAATATAAACATGCCATAAATAGAAGATACATATTTTGTTTATAAATGTACAGCTAATTGTGTGTTGTATCTTTATCATTACCCTTTCCTAATTGCATTCATCAATCACCAAAAAAAAGAAGGATTCTCCACTTTACAAAGTTGTTCATTGGGAGATAATTGAATACCTTGTTCGGAGGAGAGTGAAATCGTTAAACTTCGAGTTGACCGAACCATAGCTTTAAATCAGAGAGTCGGGACGACGGAGCGTGGTGTGGGCTGGAATAAGATGACGGGTTTTGGAAGAGATCGAAGGCCGGAGGAGAGCATGAGAGAAAACGAAGGCTCAAGGGTGTGAAATCTGATTTGGGGTTTAATTAATTAGTCCAGGTTAGGTTTTCTATTCTATAGGCAAGTCAAAATGACGTAGTTTCAATTTGGTTTTGTAATTTTAAAAAATAAAAATTTATAATTGTTGCAATAACTGTTGCAATTTAGGCGCCCATAATTCCCTCCATTTTTTCCCAAAAAAAAATAAGGCGGCTCATGGGTTTCAAGTCTAGGAATGAGCGGTACATTTTATATTGCAACTAAATTCAATTACGTTGCAATATTCCGTTGCAGTTGCCCTGTTTTCTTGTAGTGAGAAGACTGACGTAGAACGGAAGCAGAAGAAGACAGAAATCAGCTCGTATTAGCATACAAGCGGACGCTTGTTTGATTATCGTTCAAACGGACGAAAGAATAAATCTCAACAGAGAAAAAATTGACTGAAACGAAAGTTTTTAATAAATAATCAAAAGTCCCCTCTTTAACTAAACACAAATCCTTAAATAGGACACACCAACTAAACCTTTTCCTACTAGAACTAATAGACAAAAAAAAGACTCAAACTAAACCTTTTCCGACTGGGACTAGAGAACAATTTTAATAAACAAAAATAGAGACTCCAACATAAAAGAAAAGTCTAAATATAATTAAACAAATCAATCCCGCCATACTCCAGTTGCGTTTGCGTGACTTCAAAGGTCTTGATCCCCATCATTCCCTTCCACTTCATTACAACTCGACTCGGAGTTGTCGTCAGGATAAAGTGGCGAACCATCGTCAGTATGGTAAGGAAACAAATCAGCTACATTGAAGGTAGAAGAGATCTTGAAGCTGGAAGGTAGATCGAGGATGTAAGCATTGTCATTAATTTTCCGAAGAATTTTGAAAGGCCCAAACATTTTCTGATCAAGCTTGCGACGACCACCTCCTCTTTCTTTGCGCAGATACACCATAACCAAGTCACCAACATTAAACACCTTGGCACGTCGATGAAGATCAACTGCTGCTTTGTATTTGGCATTAGAGGCTTCCAAACGCTGTTGAACATCATGAAACGTAGCTACATGTTGCTGAGCTAAAGAATCAGCAGCATCACTCTTCTTGACCGAGCTAGGGAGCTTAATAAGATCAACAATGGTTGTGGGTACTTTTCGATACACCACAAAAAAAGGAGACTGCCCTGTAGAACTGTGTGTGGCACTATTATATGCAAATTCAGCCTGTGCAAGAGAGAAATCCCAGTGTCGTGTCTTATCCCCACATAAGCAACGAAGCAGATTCCCAAGAGTTCGATTTACGACCTCTGTTTGACCATCTGTCTGCAGGTGAGCAGAGCTACTAAAATGGAAAGCAGTGCCAAAACACCTCTATAAAGTAGACCAAAACATAGCAAGGAATTTAGGATCACGATCAGAAGTAATAGTTCGTGGAATTCCATGTAGACGAACAATTTCTTGGAAGAAAAACTTGGCAACGTGTGGTGCGTCACTAGTGTGACGACAAGGAATAAAGTGAGCCATCTTAGAGAAGCGATCAACAACGATGAAAATGGAGTCGGTCCCTCGTTGAGTACGTGGTAAACCCAAAATGAAATCCATGGACAAATCTTCCCAAGGTTGTGCAGGGACTGGAAGCGGCATGTATAAACCTGTGTTCTGCCCGTGCCCTTTTTGTGTTTGGCAGGTAGTGCATTTTTGAACAATTCATCCTGCATCGCGCTTCAATTGTGGCTAAAAATATCTCTCTTCAAGTCGACTGATTGTTTTGTCCCGGCCTAGGTGTCCACTTAAGCCGCCATGGTGCAATTCACGAATAAATTTTTCACGTAACGAAGTACGAGGGATGCATAAGCGGTGACCCTTGAAGAGGTATCCATCGTGAACCAAAAAATCACCAGTAGGTTACTTGGCCAAAATCTTAGCCCATATATCACCAAAATCAGTGTCATCAACATACGCTTCTAGTAAAAATTCGAAACCAACCACTTCATTGCTAGAGGTTGTAAGTAAGGCTGCATGTCAACTAAGTGCATCAACGACTTTGTTGTTAACTCCAGACTTGTGTCACATGACATAATTGAATTGCCCAAAGAAGGCAGCCCAGCGTACATGCATCTTAGTTTTGAAATCTCGCTGGGTTTTAAAGTGAATGAGAGACTGATGGTCCGAGTATAAAATAAACTCCTTAGGTAGTAGGTAGTGCTCCCAAAGTTTAAGAGCTCGGAACACAGCATATAGTTCTTGTTCATATGTAGACCACCCTTGTCGGGTTTCGTTCAACTTCTCACTAAAATAAGCGATGGGTTTTCTTCCTTGAGATAGGACGCCCCCAATTCCCGTTCCACATGCATCACACTCAATTTCAAATATTTTATCAAAGTCAGGTAAAGCGAGTATAGGGGTGTAGTTAACCGACGTTTGATTTCTGCGAAACTACTAGCATTTGGTTACGTCAAGTGAAATTTCGACCCTTTTTGAGGCAATCGGTGATGGGGGCAACGATGCTACTAAAATTTCGATGAAACGCCTATAGAAAGTGGCCGGAGCCATGGAAGCTTGTACTGTAATGCTCGGCGTGGGCCACTCAACAATGGCCTTTACTTTTGTTCATCAACTTGTACTCTGCGGCACTAATTACATATCCAAGACTAATTAAATAACACTTGTGCGTCATGAAGCGTCATGAAGTGCATTTTTTAATGTTGACATATAGTTTATTATCTTGTAAAGTTTGTAGAGACGTAAGCATAAGTGATTCTCGTGCTCCGCCATGTCTTTGCGACTATAAATGAGAATATCATCAAAATAGACGACAACAAATTTTCCGAGGAAGGGTTTCAACACGTGGTTCATGAGTCGCATGAACGTGCTTGACGCATTTGAGAGACCAAAAGGCATGACAAACCATTCGTACAAACCCTCCTTTGTCTCAAATGCAGTCTTCCATTCGTCGCCAGGCTTGATTCAAATATGATGGTACCCCTTTGTAAGATCAATTTTGGAATAAACAATTGATCCGGACATCTGATCCAACATATCATCGAGACGGGGAATTGGAAAACGATATTGAACGGTGATTTTGTTTATTGCTCTACTGTCTACACACATGCGCCACGTACCATCCTTTTTAGGGACTAATAAAGCTGGAACAACATAAGGGCTGAGGCTCTCTCTAACCTATCCAATGTGGAGTAGATTCTCAACTTGCGACTGTAAGATTCGTGCTTCTTCAGGGTTTAATCTATAATGTGGCAAGTTTGGAAGGCGTGCTCCTGGTATCAAATCAATTTGATGCTGGATATTGCACATTGGTGGCAGCTTGTCCTGTTCTAAAGTAAGGTTGGGAAATTCATTGAGTAGCTTCTGGGCAGATGGTGGTATCTGCAGTATCTCATATTCTAGCTTGATAACAAGCACATAAAATCCCCCACCTTGCTTAATGTCATCATTATAAGAACCCCAAGATGAAGAAACAGATAAAAAGGATCGCCCTTCCCCTTTAGAAGATAGCTTATCACTTCCCAATGGAGCGACAATAATTTTTTTTCTTCTGCCATTTAAATAAATAGGTGTTGTCCCGACCTTTATGTGTCGCATCTACATCGTACTGCCATGGACGTCCTAACAATACTTGACATGCATCCATATCAACAACGTCACAAATTATATTATCAGTATAGTACTTACCCATAGCCAATGGAACTTTGCACAGTTGGGTCACTTGCAACTTTGGTCCCTTTTGAATCCATCCAATTTGATAGGGGCTTGGATGTGGCTCTATGGGTAAATGTAGTTGTTCCACCAATGTTTTAGAAATTAAATTCTCACAGCTACAACTATCAATAATCAAGCTGCAGACCGTCTCCCCTACTCGGCATTTGGCTTGGAAAATTCGACGGCGTTTGCTTGAATCAAGTTCTGTTGGAGAGCAGAAAGTTCGCTGAACCACCATTGTATATTCCTCATTCCCGCATATATCATCAACGTCATGTTCATCATCATCAAATTCTTGCCCCTCGTTGTCCCGGTCCTCAATGGTATTGGTAACGTGAACAGGCTGTCGAGCAGGGCACTCATTTGAACGATGCCCAGGTTGTAGGCATCAAAAACATTTCCCAGGATTTAGTCGAGCATAAGTGTTACTTGTTCCAATCCTTGAAGCTGTTTTGGAGTTGTTTTGGGAGCTGCGATCTACTTTGGATTGGGGGGGGGGTTCTGATTGAGATGATTCGGGTGCTTTACGTTGTCCATCACTCACGACTTTACGGGGATAAAACGGGCGTGTAGCCTGCTGTTGTAGGCGAACTTCAGCCCGTGCTGCCATCTCACGAGCATCAATTAGTGACATGATGGGTTGGACGCCAATTTTATCTTGAATCTCATACTTCAATCCGCGGATGTAACGAGCTACTTGATGATCATCTTCCTCACGAATCCCACAACGAGATTGTAGGCGTAGAAATTCTTCGGTGTATGCAGCCACTGTACGAGACCCTTGACGACAATCCGGCAATTGTCGATATAGATTTTGTATATAATCTCGCGGGAGAAAGAGTTGCTGCAGTAGTTCGCGCATCAAATGATAGTCATGAACAGGCTGTACGTGGTGGCGATAACGCTCCTCTCTTAAATTCTGCCACCAAGCTCCAGCACCTCCCTTTAATTTGTAAGACACAATTGCAACCTTACGATCATCGTTAACATCCATAATCTCAAAAAAGCGTTCCACATCATTCATCCAATCTAAAAAGGCTCAACGTCCAAACTCCCGTTGAATGTTGGGATCTCGACTTTGATCTTGTATCCGTCGAGGTCATCACGACGTCTCGGTTAATGAGCGAAGTGTTGTTGTTGGGGAACCCGTGGTTCAGCTGCTGCTGCGTTGTTTGCTTGCTCCTGCGTGCCCAATCGAAGCGCAGCTATTAGCTCTTGTAGACTGGCCTGTACACCACACATATCATCGCGTAGGTCGCGGAAGTGGCCTTCCACGGTTTGCATTCGTTGATCAAGGTCACGGTTTGGATTTTCAGCCATGGCTTTGATACCAACTGACGTAGAATGGAAGCAGAAGAAGACATAAATCGGCTCGTATTAGAGTACAAGCGGACGCTTGTTTGATTATCGTTCAAACAGACGAAAGAATAAATCTCAACAGAGAAAAAATTGACTGAAACAAATTTTTTTAATAAATAATCAAAAGTCTCCTCTTTAACTAAACACAAATCCTTAAATAGGACACGACAACTAAACCTTTTCCTACTAGAACTAATAGACAAAAAAAAGACTCAAACTAAACCTTTTCCGACTGGGACTAGAGAACAATTTTAATAAACAAAAATAGAGACTCCAACATAAAAGAAAAGTCTAAATATAATTAAACAAATCAATCCCGCCATACTCCAATTGCGTTTGTGTGACTTCAAAGGTCTTGATCCCCATAACCTTAACTACAAAATTATATAAAAAAAAGTAACATTAGACCCTCTGTTTAATATAAAGTTAGAACATTGGACGCCAAATTGCTAAAATTGAAACGTGTGACCCTAAAGTGTGAATCAGTGCTAACTTGAACCGTAAAATGTAACTAACCCATTACACATTTAGGTTCTTACCTTAGACAAGTTTTTAATATACATAAGACGAGGCTTAACGAAATTGAATGGGCCACCGATTGTATTGTTTATGTCCATGTACTGCATAAAGTGCCATTAGCACACTCGAGAAAAGGCACGTTTTAAGTGACTAGTAAGGTTCACGTGCGTTGCACGTGGTGTTAATGATTTTGTTAGAAGTGATTTGTTGGTTCCTTCATAAAGTTGCAGATTGTTGCTGTATGTTCAGGGAATAATACTCTGCTGCAGAAATTTGAAGAGTCCTTCCAACTTTTGGTATTACGTGATTCTTTCATTTTGGGCACTTAGGAAAATAAGCAGCCTCACCCTTAGTATTTTGTTCATTGACTTATCTTGGAGGGTTGTTCCAAGTTTACCTATAAAAGGGTTATTTTGTAATGAACAAAACACAAATTATGAATAGATATTTTGTGAGCTTTTCAGCTTGTTAAAAAGATATGTTTCTTCTTATATCTTACTCTAAACTCTTTGGTGGACTCCTAGAGTGTTGAGTGTTGAGTGTTGAGTGTTGAGTGTGCCTTGTATTTCCTCCTACTTCCCCATACTTTCCAGTGCCAGTTACCAATTTGACATTAAGGTGCACATGAGATTTCACGTATAGGACATTTTGGTCATTTTCTGACAACGCTTTCTCTGTTTTTATATTACCCAAAGAGAAACTTATTTTTCTTCTTCTCCAACAACTCTTTCTTTACTTCTTCTCCATCAATGACCTCTTATGTAAATTTTAATTGAGATAAAACTCAAGAGAGTATGAATCTTTTATTCAAAATTTTCTATTGAAAAATAAATAAAAATAGAGCGGAATCATATCAGATATTAGAGAGATATAACTGAAGATCAGATAATCACAATCAGGCGTCAAGGCCGCCACGAATAAGAACCCACAAAAAATTAAAGTTGTCACAGCCCCTCGACATTTCTCCCTTTCTCTCTCGTACAACATAATACACAAACATACACCACGAATTTCAAAACTCATATTTGAACGAATCACAAATGTATACGACAAAGATGAGGCACGCCATAGTTCAATCCTTCTTTATCGTCCCTAGCTTAAACTCTAATAAATTTCTCATCGGCACCGTTGATATTGTTTTTGAACTACTTTCGATTGGGCCAAAATATGATTAACTCTCAAAATTACACAATAAATCGCACATTGCATCACAACCTACGAAGTGTCTCACTTCCATACCTTATTGTTCTATTTGTCCCACTTTGCCCCTTCCGTGGGTGCTTTGAAAATAGTAACAGAAAATGGTATGTGCATGTCACATGAAGATTATTTTAATCATTTTTCTTTGGGTTCAAAATGGGATTTGATTATAACTTCATTATTTAGTTACCCATTTAGTATTTAAAATATGTTTTTAAATAAAATTAATAAATAATTGTTTCAATAATCCAAAAATAATTATATGGCCAATTTACAATTCCCCCCGCAAAGTATCCACCAAATCGCATAGTACACCATAACCTAAGGTTTGTCCCATAATGGTATGTGATGCTATATTGTTTTCCATTTTCCACCCTACCCCTTGACGAACGTTAGAAAAATCACTTTAAATAGCACGTGGTCTTCCACGTGCGGGGAAAAAATGACATTTCCCTTATCTGGCTAAAGAGTAAATGTATTAAAAGGAAAAACTCTAATCTCACATCCTCTCATTCTCTCATCTCCTGGTGCAATCCCATCTTCGGCCCCATCGTAATAGCCGTCATCTCTAGCCCCACCATATATAGAAGAAACCGCCATCTCGGCCTAAACCCTTCCCTCCGGTCACTCCTATCACAACTCGACGCCTACCTCTTATGATTTTAGCCAAATTCTATCTTCGATCTCCCTCATTCTGTCCCCTGCAAAAGTCGCATCTGAAGTAGCAATCAGAGGCTATAGAGTATACTTACTAAAAACCCTTATAAAAACATGGTATTAATAGAAAACCAATAACACATATCGTCGAATTCATTTGAAAGAGAGTCGGACATGAATTAAGAGAAATGGTAAAGGGTTTTATTGAAATACTCTTCAATTTTGCTGGAGAAAATTGGACATACGACCGGCTTGCATATGGCTTAAAACATAGTATCGAAATTGAGAGGATGTTGTAGAAGCTATGGTTCTAGATGATTTCGACCTCATAGCAGTTGTCATGGTGGTCGGGTTGAGTT
The DNA here is from genome assembly GCA_013146195.2 of Codonopsis lanceolata. Taxonomy (NCBI): domain Eukaryota; kingdom Viridiplantae; phylum Streptophyta; class Magnoliopsida; order Asterales; family Campanulaceae; genus Codonopsis; species Codonopsis lanceolata. The sequence goes on along the minus strand of JABEVN020000385.1, from coordinate 8,084 downwards.
ATTTAAAGAATTATGAGAGAAAAAGTAAAGTAAAGTTAAGTCATGTAAGAGGATGAAATGGGGGATGAGAAATTGATTGATTTCAGTGGTGGTTTCAAAGAAGGTGAGTGGATCCAATTTCATACAAGAAATCGGAGATGGGACGGGTATCTATGGGTAAAAGTTTTTCATATCTTTTGTTTGTGTACTTTGTTTTCATCATCAAGATAAAAAAATTGATAATGAAACCAATGTGTATCTATCTTTTGGTTTAAGAGAGAGAAATTTAAGAGAGAGGACAAAACCCAGATCGGGTTGTGGGTTAATTTTTGGTTTGGGGACGACTGAAGATTGAAAAACATGGTGGGTCTTTTCTCTACATTTTCTTTTAGCAAGAAAAAAAGGAATGGTGGATCTCCACTCCATTTTTTTTAACATTTTAACTTTACACACACATTTATATAATTTTTTTAGAAAATTATATTTTATTTCTTAATTTTTATTAGGCTAAAATACATTTAGCACCCCCAAAGTTTACACAAAATTCCTAATATTTCCCTCGAGTTAACATCCATAAGGAAATGTCAAATTAGCGTGACTTTTTTAATGGTTGTGGTTAGGGTGAAAAATAGGGTTTAAAAAATAACGTCAGATACTATTATGGGACAAACCTTAGGGTTGGGGTGCACAATGTGATTTGGTGGATACTTTTGAGAGGAATTGTAATTTGGCATAATTATAAGGAAAATGTTATCCTTGCAACTAATTATATTACTTTCCTAACAACTAAGTTTTGAATAACTGCAAAGTTGTTTTGGACAAAGACATTTTTGTTTTTTTTAAGGCTTAGTTGTAAGGAAATTTATAAAATTAGTTGTAAGGCTAGCAACGTTGCTGTTATAATTTTTCTGATATTTAAATTAAAAATTACATTACTCACCAAAATGAAATTTAAAATTAATTTAATTTATTTTGTTATCAATGGTTTTATTCCATCAATCTCATCATTCATAGACTCACCACCATTATCACCTCAAATAACACCATTAACTCAAAAATATATTTTTGATTTTTTTTTGTCTAATTCTTTACTCCTTCGTTCAAATTAACCTATATGCAAAACTCGTCATTTATAGACCTACCACCACTACAACCTTAAATTTCACTATTTACAAATCCAAATTAATTTTTTTGAAATTTCAAATTTGAAGATTGAAACTCAAACCGATATGAAGATTTGAAAATTTAATGATTTGGAAATCTAACAATGTCATATTTCACCGAAACCACCATTGTTATGCTTACAATCACCCCCAAACGCCACTCCTAACCTCACCATCACCATCCCTGCAATCGCCGCCACCGCTAGTCACCACAACGAAAAAAACGAGTTCACCTTGCTTTGCTAAAACAAAAAAATAAAATATCTTTAGCTTCCGTTAAGTCACCATTAAAATTGGATGACAGTTAGGGATAGTAACGAAATTGTATATATCTTTAAAAGTATAATGAAAATTTCGCTCGAAACATAGTATAGCGGCAAAATGTAACAATTAATCAAAGTACAGTGGCAAAAGTAACCATTTTTCCCCCCAAAAGTTAAGTTTTTATTTGATTTGATTCCTCTTTTAATTCTTTACTCCTTCCTTCAAAATAACTAATTTGAAAAACTCATCATTTATAGACACATCATCACACAACTTTGAATTTCACTTTTTACAAACTCAAATTCAATTTTTTATATTTTTGAATTTTCAAATATTCAAATTGAACCAAAACCCATGTGGATATTTGAAAATATAATAATTTGGAAATCTCACAATGTTTTACTAACTCGTGATGCAGGTGTTTTTGTCATCTTAGAAAATATTGGGTGATATTTGTAACGATAATGGTAAGAGGGGAAAACTGATAAGAAAATCAAAATATAAGACGAAATGAATAGAATTAAAAAAAACATAGGATGATCTATCTTTAAAATAGGTACAAGTCAAGGGATCAATTTATTATTTAATTATTCATGAAATTAATTTGCTTATGACAAATTTACTCTTTTGGCCTTAATTCATGGCAAGTGATTTATAATATTTATTACAATTTTTTTCTAATCATTATTGTTTGGCATAATAAATTTATGTGTATTGTCCTTAACAAAAGGCACAAATTCATCAAATGATTCTTCATTTTTTTTCATCTTCTTGACATTATGACTCTTTTTCTTAACTTATTTCTCTTATTTTATTCATGGGTAATAACTAAACATGCTACAAATTTGCTTAATATCTCGATACTAACCAACAATTTTATTACTATAGATATAATTTTTCATATAAATCTTATAATGTCTTTCCCGAACATATTTAAGAAAGTAAAACTATATTATTTTTTTAGTTTCCAATAAAGTTATAGTGTCTCAACCGAGTAAGGGTATTTTTGTCATTTCAGAAAATATTGAGCGACATTTGTAACACTCCTGTGAGGTTGGGAAATTGATAAGAAAATCAAAATACAAGACGAAATGAATTGAATTAAATAATGTAGGACCTAACTTTAAAATAGGTAGAAGTTAAGGGATCAAACTATTATTTAATTATTCATTGAATTAATTAGTTTATGACAAATTTACTCTTTTTGCCTTAATTAATGGTGAGTGATTTATTAAGTTAAAGGGTAGGTTTGTCCGTACATTAAGTTGTAAGAGACAACCTACACTTTTATAAGTAGTTAAATTAAATTAAATTAAATTAAATTAAATTAGATTAGATTAGATTAGATTAAATTAAATTGTATTACTATTGATACAATTTTTCATATAAATCTTATAATGTCTTTCCCGAACATATTTAAGAAAATAAAATCATATTATTTTTTTAGTTTCGAATAAAGTTTTAGTTTGTCAACCGAGTAAGGGTATTATTGTCTTTCAGAAAATATTGGGCGACATTTCAATTTATTATTTAATTATTCACGAAATTAATTTGCTTATGACAAATTTAATCTTTTGGCCTTAATTCATGGCAAGTGATTTATAATATTTATGGCACTTTTTTCTAATCATTATTGTTTGGCATGATAAATTTATGTGTATTGTCCTTAACAAAAGGCACAAATTCATCAAATCATACTTCATTTTTTCATCTTCTTGACATTATGACACATTTTGTTAACTTATTTATCTTATTTTATTCATGGGTAATAACTAAACATGCTACAAATTTGCTTAATATCTCGATACTAACCGACAATTCTATTACAATAGATATAATTTTTCATATAAATATTATAATGTCTTTCCCGAACATATTTAAGAAAGTAAAACCATATTATTTTTTTAGTTTCGAATAAGGTTTTAGTGTCTCAGAGGAGTAAGGGTATTTTTGTCATTTCAGTAAATATTGGGCGACATTTGTAAAGGTCCTGGTAGGTGGGGGAAATTGAAAAAAAAAAAATACAAGACGAAATGAATTGAATTAAATAATGTACGACCTAACTTTAAAATAGGTACAAGTTAAGGGATCAAACTATTATTTAATTATTCATTGAATTAATTAGTCTATAACAAATTTACTCTTTTGACCTTAGTTAATGGTGAGTGATTTATTAAGTTACATTACAGTTGTTAATTAGTTGTTACACTTTATATATATATATATATATATATATATATATATATATATATATTAGATATTAGATATTAGATTAGATTAGTTTAGATTAGATTAGATTAAATTAAATTGTATTACTATTGATACAATTTTTCATATATATAAATCTTATAATGTTTTTCCCGAACATATTTAAGAAAGTAAAACAATATTTTTTTTTAGTTTTGAAAAAAGTTTTACTTTCTCAACCGAGTAAGGGTATTTTTGTCTTTCAGAAAATATTGGGCGACATTTCAATTTATTATTTAATTATTCACGAATTTAATTTGGTTATGACAAATTTACACTTTTGGCCTTAATTCATGGCAAGTGATTTATAATATTTATGACACTTTTTTCTAATCATTATTGTTTGGCATGATAAATTTATGTGTATTGTCCTTAACAAAAGGCACAAATTCATCAAATGATACTTCATTTTTTCATCTTCTTGACATTATGACACATTTTTTAAACTTATTTATCTTATTTTATTCATGACTAATAACTAAACATGCTACAAATTTGCTTAATATCTCGATACTAACCGACAATTCTATTACTATAGATATAATTTTTCATATAAATCTTATAATGTCTTTCCCGAACATATTTAAGAAAGTAAAACCATATTATTTTTTTAGTTTTGAATAAGGTTTTAGTGTCTCAACCGAGTAAGGGTATTTTTGTCATTTCAGTAAATATTGGGCGACATTTGTAACGATCCTGGTAGGTGGGGGAAATTGAAAAAAAAATCAAAATACAAGACGAAATGAATTGAATTAAATAATGTAGGACCTAACTTTAAAATATGTACAAGTTACTGAGATCAAACTATTATTTAATTATTCATTGAATTAATTAGTCTATAACAAATTTACTCTTTTGACCTTAATTAATGGTGAGTGATTTATTAAGTTAAAGGGTACATTTGTCCATACATTAAATTGTAAGAGACAACATACACTTTTATAAGTAGTTAGATTAGATTAGATTAGATTAGATTAGATTAGATTAGATTAGATAAGGACAAATGCTTGGTTGAGTTGAGTTGTAGTTAATTAAAGTCTTAGGTCCTAAGCTTTAGGATGACATTTATGGAAATGTAATTTTTTAAAGAGAGATCCAATGGAGGCAATGCTGCAAAGCTCCCTAATTGAAAGCATCTTAACATCATCACCACCTTCACGCTGCCAAAAAAAATATCAACGGAAAAAAAAACACATGAATTCAAAAGTAAAGTTTGATATATTCTTTATTATATCAAATATCAAATTGATTACAAAGACGTGAACACCTATTCTGTTGAGATAAACTTATAATACACGATATAGTAGATACATGTAACTTTAGCTACCATCTTCATATACACTCTATCGGGTAAGTAAATCAATTGAATATCGTTAGATTGAGAAAGAAGAATTTGCACAATAATTGAATGATGATCCCCAATATAAGCCATCACTTCATAAGTCTCTCTCTAAGTATTTTAACTCCCATGTACCTGCACAATAATAACACAACATCACTCGTTAATTCAATGATATCAAATGCTTAGAAAATAAATAAATGGTTGAATATATGTATAAACCACATTAGTAAATACCTTCCAAGCATCATCAGTAGCTTGAGGATTAGTCCACAGGGAGGAATCAAAAGTTGATCCATCAATGACTCGAAGCGCATCCACACCGAAGACCTTGTAGTCATGATCAACCACTCTTCCAACTAGACAACCTCCATGATAATGCCATATGGTCTTCAAGGTATCTCTACAAAATTGTTCTAGAGAGGTAGAAGTATTGGCATGTACAGGGAAGTTCGAGGCAAGCGTGTTGTAATGTTGAGAATGTCTTGGCCGAGAGGAAGAAACTTTGTATTTTGAGAAAGCCCTTGATTCAACTACGGCGTAAATGGTTTCAATTCCATGAACACATCTTTGCAAGTCTACGGGATCTTTGAAATAGTTGAATGTGACCGGGGTTATCACTCGGGTTGCGGTTTCAAGCTCTAAGTGGCCAAAGATTGCGGACCCATGAACCGCAGAAGTGCGAACCCACCCATCTGAAAATATCATTCAATATAATTGTTAGTTCCACTAAAGGAAAAGGAGTGTTAGGTTTTCAAGTACCAAGTTTAGTGGATGAATATAACAGCCAAGTCTTAATAAAATCAAGAAAATATATATGGTTTACTAGAACCTTGAATTCTTTGTAATTAATATAAGCAATTAATGAAAATATACCTTGAAAGAATAGTTTCCGTAGGCACTAGGACTTGCAAATCAAGGTTAAGACCACTTCCCCTTCAATATAGTTTCAGAGGGAGTGATGGCAAAGTACAATGGCGCCAATGTCAACGGGATCGGAGGGTATGAAAGCGACGCCAGCAATAAGTTATCTTTCATGTTGACCAACTGAGGGTTGATCCAAAACAACTTTGATGTTATGGGATTCAAGATGCTCTTTGTCCCAAACCACTTAACATTTAAAGTTGCGGACTTCCCAGTGCTCTGAGTAAGTATAATTTCATTCTTAGAGCCATCTTTCAAATATGCTCTATGTGCAGGCCGACTCATCTGCAAACCACTCCCTAGCCTGGTCTTGATTTTCCTTAGAGTCAAAATAAACTTTTAATGTTTGAACTGAAAATGGTAAGTAAATCATAAAGTGAATCTATATGTATATGTACACATTCATATATTTCTACAAGTGAATTGCGTGCACAATTCAATTGAAGGCATACAAACCTTTAGTGTTAAATAGTACGTGAACAGGTTGGCAAAAGCAACAATCGTCTCGGGTTTGCATACTCTAGTAAATCAGCGAAGTATGTCTATTTCCTTGTTCATCAACTATCGTGCCCCCAACCTTAGTCCCAGTTATATGATCATATGTAAACCCATTATAAGGTGTTACCCTGCCTCCCACCATTCAGATCTAAGTGCGGATTACCAACCCAACTAGCGGTGAAAAACAACCTTGTTTTCAACCCAGGAGCGACTCATTGACCAATTTTCCATCCCATCCAGCCTCCGACATAGCTTGTTTGGGCACGTGAGTAAAGCGGCATTGATGGAGTGCCTCCACCTAGCACTTCGTGGGCGCACACTATGCGCCATCCTCGACACAAATGGCTGTGAAGAGATCCTGGATTGAAATCGGTCATGAGTTCGACCCAAGCTCAACTCTTGTGATATTGGGGTTACCATAGGGAACCACCACGTTCAAGGAGAGAGAACCTTATATTTCTCGGAGAGAGTGGCTAATGCACATCCGGAAGTGCCACCACCAATAACGATGTAGTCGTAGTAGGAAACTCTTGAGACAGTGGTTGCCTGCGCCTGGCTGAAGTTAGGAGCTGTGACGAGGGAGAGAGATCAGGAATTAGCATTGATACATTATAAAGAAAAACACTAGCTAGAATTAAGAAAAAAAAATCAAATAAATCTTTAAAAAACAGTACCATTTTCTGCCAAGGATAAGCCATGAAAGAAAAGAAATTGCAAGGAGAGCAGCATTAATCAATCTCCACCATCCTGTGGAACCCATATTGAGATTACCACTACCTTTCAAAGAACTGTGTGTTTGTGAAGTGCGAGAGAGAGAGAGAGAGAGACCGTGAGAAGGAAGAGTTATAAAGAAGAATGTTCGATGCAAATGAAGGGAACTCAATTTCATTTATATACGCATCGAGGCTAAGAAACTGCTTTTGGGGGGTGGGGTTAAGAATGTCAGCTATTATGACTTTGGCAATTCAGAGGAGGTCTTCTTCATTTTTCACGCTGTTGACCAAATCAAATATTAAGACTCTTGACTTTGGGAATATATGAATGTCTCCGCTTGAATTCTAACCCTTATATTGTATTATCCACTAATATATCTTCAATACTACACAATTCCAAATTACCAAAAAACGTTTATGTGGTAAATATTACTCCTCTCATTTATAATAGTAATTCATTCTTTAAATTATAGTCTCCAATTTCGGATTAAAAATCATATTTGAAAGTTAATTTTTTAAATGTCATTTTTAGTAACTCATTAGTAATAAAATGACACTTTAATTTTAAGGGATTTCCAAAACGGTGAGAGTAATCATGTTTAACTTTTTTTGATCACTTTTGGTATGCAATTTTGATGCATATTTTTTTATTATTTGTCATAAAAGCACGTAATTTATAGCATTTAAGGTTTAGAATAAAATTGCATAATATCGTCAAATTTATTCGTAAAAACACTAACTTTGATAAATAAATAAAAAGTCAAACATGAAATTTAGGAATGAAGGAAGTAGTCTTTTTATTGATTGGCAAGTTGTAAAAATTTATTAGCCCTATCTACATATTTTTGGAATCTCATAAAATAAAGTAAAAGGTTTGTTTTCGTCCAAAGAAATGTAGATTTTAAAGCTTTCTTTGTACCAAAATCAAACACGTAGAACTTGTGACATTTTCTTTCA
>JABEVN020000384.1:0-32937 GCA_013146195.2 Codonopsis lanceolata | reverse complement strand
CAACTATGCAAGAGGGCTGCTTCCCCCACTTTGCGGCCCACGGTGGAGGTGTGTGTGGAGTCCGGGTGCGGGCGATCCATAGCGAGCACGAATCATAATTCGTGAAGGCGTGTATCGTCCCACGACGACAAACAAACCATTTAATGCCGGTGGACTTAATGCAATGCACAAGTAGATATTTACTTGACTTAAACCAATTTTGGGTCAGAATCCGACAAAGCGGTCGACCATCCAAGTAGGGGATAATCTCTACCGTAATCACATCAAGGCAATAATTTGCACAAATACCAATCTTTCATAACAACTTGTTACAATCAATTAAGCGGACTCATACTTGAGTAAACCAAGTCAAATGGCGTTCAAACTTCGTAGGGATTGAAATTAGAGTCTAACGTGTTCAATTCTTCCTAAGTCGACTCGTTGAGTCTTTTCACTAAATTCCCAATTTTGGGAAAATGAAGCTATATGCTTCACAACCCAACCTAAGTCACTTCTAGGTTCACTGAGGGTATAATTCACCTATCAATTCAATATAATTCATGTTCTTCATGTGGTCGATATTGAGGATACATCACATAACCATTTTCTACAACACCACATAGGCATAATTTGGGCATTTCAAATAATTTCACTTTCATCAACAAACATATTACATTACTTCTAACATGTTCAAGACCTCAATTAATCATAGTGAGAGAGTAATTTCAACATTGAAAGGCAAGAATCAACCTAGACATGCTCTAGCAAAATTACACATTCAAAATTAGTAGGAAGCAACTATGTGTCCCCATTGACCTCACACATCATAAACTTTGTTTCCTTAGGGTCAATGGGTACTAAAATGAAGAAGAGTAACTTACAAGTTCAACACCAACGAAAGAAATGAAAAACCAATCGGATGGAAATGCTCCCCTTCTCGAGCTCTACAACTTTAATGAAAGGCTCTTGGGCAAATGGATGAATGGATGAAGGTAGATGATGATGAAGACCTTAAGAAACCATGAGAGAGTCTTGGAAGATGAGAATTCAGGAGAGGCTTATATGTGGTCAAAAAAGTTTGAGGTGGGACATGTCAAGACCTTAGGGTCTCTTTGAGATTCTTAGGATAGGGTTTGGATGATCAACAAGCCTCCTAATCCATCATTAAAAATAAGTTAGGGATGTTAGGACTTAAGTAGGAAGGGTTAGGGAGGTTTAGGATAGGTTTAAGTAGGGGTTTGAAGGGTACAATTCGTCAAATTCGAAACGAGGAAGAAATCAACCCGTAGCGAGTAGCGAGTGGGCGGGCGCTCACCCAGGCCATGCGGCCGCCTCGGATCTGAGGCCTCCCAAAGTTCAGACCATTCTCAATTGCTCCTGCATTTGAGGCGGGCGCCTCACGGCTCCCAATGCGGCCGCCTCGGCTCGGAATGTCTAAAACTTGATCTAAACTTGATCTAAATGGTCCCCAAGCTTTTTGGGCAACCATTCTAAGGTCTAACCCTACTCAAAATGACATCGGAAGCACCCGGACAACCTCCCGGAACAAGCTAAGACAAGGCGCGAACCACGCGAATGAACATCGAATCAAACTCCAATCAAACGTCAATCAAACTAGGATGTCTTGGGCATGAAAAAGGTTTGTTTCAACATGATTAAGACCTGAATATAGGCCAAGAACTCAACGAACACTTAGCGTCGAAATAGAAGCAAATACGAGCAACGAGGGAAATCGCTAAGGCTAAAATCAAAAGCGATCAAACGGCGATTCAACAAGCGGACTTCGTGATTCTAAACATGTTAAGAACTTCAAGAATGATTTAAGAATGATTCTAAGAGCGTTTATAAACTAGGTAAACATGATCGCAATCAACCAAGAAAGCATAAACACAAGCATGGAATGCACATGCAAGATATGGGCGTTACACTCTCCCCTCCTAGAATTTAGTCACTAAATTCTTACCAAGTTCATCAAACAAATGTGGATGCTTCTCGCGCATCTCCGCTTAGTCTCCCAAGTCGCTTCTTCAATGTTGTGGTTTCTCCAAAGAACTTTAACTAAGGGAATCTTCTTGGTTCGTAGCACTTGCTCTTTGGTATCCAAAATCTTCACGGGCTTTTCAGACATAAGACATATCCGGCTCAAGCGTGATCTCTTCATACTCAAGTACATGGGTATCATCCTTCAAATACTTTCGCAACATGGAAACATGAAATACATTATGAGTCTCAGAAGTGAAGGTGGCAATGCAATACGATCGCTAAGGTCCCGACTCTCTCAAGAATCTCGAGCGGGCCAATGTACCTCGGTGTAAGCTTCCTTTCTTGCCGAATCTCTTAGTACCTCTCCTCGGTGTCACCTTCAAGAATACGTAGTCACCCACTTGGAACTCAAGATCTCGTCTTCGATTATCGCATAACTCTTTTGTCGACTTTGAGCGGTGCGCATAGCGATCTCTAATCAACTTCACGCTCTCAGCCATTGCACTAACTCTGGAACCCCAAAGTTTCGCTTCTCCAACTTCATCCCAACAAATTGGCGATCTACACTTACGCCCATACAAAGCTTCATACGGCGCCATCGAATACTCATTGGTAGAAGCTGTTATTATCGCAAAACTTCGGCTAAGGTAAGTGAGAATCGGCTTTCCTTGAAATCCACGGCACAAGCTCGAAGCATGTCCTCCAAAATACGAATCAATCGCTCGGGCGGGTGACCATCCGTTTGCGGATGAAAAACATCTTGAAGTCTAATTTGGTCCCCAAGCCTCTGCATGACGTTTGCCAAAATCTAGCGTGAACCTCGGATCTCATCGGACACAATACTAGCAGTGCGCCATGAAGTCTCACGATCTCACGGATATACAAAGCGCCAAGCGAGTCAACGAATAAGTGATAGCTATAGGAATGAAGTGTGCGAGACTTAGTCAACTGTCGACTATAACCCAAAGCCGCATTAAAACCTCTCCGGTGTGCGGCGGTAACCATGTCACAAAATCCATGGTAATGAACTCCCATTTCCACTCGGGAATCTCAAGTGGTTGTAGAAGTCCCGAGCCTCGATGCTCGGCCTTAACCTGTGGACAAGTCAAACACCTTGACACATACTCATAATTTCTCTCTTCATACCCTTCCACCAAGGTCTTTTCGGATCTAAGTACATCTTCGTGCTCCCGGGTGAATGGTATACCTCGATTTATGAGCCTCATCAAGAACCAACCTCTTCAAGTCATCATTAGAAGGAACACAAATGCGACCTCGAAATGTCAAAGCACCCTCACTATTAATCACAAAATCAGGCGATACATTCTCAGCCAACCCATCAATGATTTTCTTCAACTCCGGATCATCCCTTTGCGCTTCTTTAATCTTCCCAAACAAAGCGGTGTAGCAACATTCGCGAAAATCACTCCTCTATCAAAAACACTAGGACTCCAATCACGCAAGTCCTCCAACATCTTCCACTCCTTAACCATCATACACGACATGTGAACCTTCCTACTCAAGGCATCCGCTACTACATTTGCCTTCCCCGGATGATACAAGATAGTGCAATCGTGGTCTTTTAGTTTCTCCATCCATCTTCTTTGCCTCATGTTCAACTCCTTTTGGGAAAATAAGTACTTCAAACTTTTGTGGTCGGTGAAGATCTCAAATTTAGCCCCATACAAGTAGTGTTTCCATTTATGCAACGCGAAGATAATCGCACCAACTCCATATCGTGTGTCGGGTAATTACGCTCATGAATAGACAACTTCCTCGGCGCATGGCGATAACTCTACCATGCATCAAACACAACCCAAACCTTCCTTAGAAGCATCGCTATAAATCACAAAATTATCTCCTCCACTAGGCAAAGCCAAAATAGGTGCCGGCGTCAACCGCTTCTTAAGCTCTTGAAAACTAGCTTCACATTTCTCGCTCCAAACAAGCGGCACGTTCTTACTGTCAATTTCGTCATAGGAGTCACGATCAGAAAATCCCTCAATAAATCTCGGTAATAACCCGCTAGACCCAAGAAACTCGAACCTCGGTAACCAGAACTAGGTCTCTTCCAATTCGTCACCGCTTCAACCTTAGAAGGATCAACGGCTACTCGGTCACTAGAAATGATATGCCCCAAGAAGGACACTTCCTCAAGCCAAAGGCACATTTACTAAACTTCGCATAAAATTTGTTTCTCGAGAAGAATAGACAAGACAATCCTCAAGTGTTTCTCATGCTCCTCAGAGATTTCGAATACACTAAGATGTCATCAATGAAGACTACCACAAAACAATCAAGATAACTATGGAAGACACGGTTCATCAAGTCCATAAACACCCAGGCGCATTCGTCAACAAGCGGCATCACCACAAATTCAAAGTGCCCATATCTAGTGCGGCGTCTTCGGAATGTCTTCCTCTCTAACCTTCAATTGATAGTAACCCCATCGCAAATCAAGCTTAGAATAAACAATAGACCCTTGCAATTGGTCAAAATAGATCATCAATGTGGGGTAGTGGGTATTTGTTCTTAACGGTCACCTTATTCAATTCTCGATAAGTCTATGCATAACAGCAAACTCCCATCCTTCTTCTTCACAAATAAGAGTGCGCCCCAAGGCGACACACTCGGTTTAATAAAACCAATCTCGAGGAGTTCACACTGGCGAGTTTTCAACTCTCTAAGCTCCGCGGGTGCCATCCTATACGGTGCCTTAGAAATCGGTGAAGTCCCCGGAATAAGCTCAATACAAAACTCTAGTTCTCTATCGGGTGGCATAGCATGATCGGTAGAAAACACATCGGGAAACTCACGTACTACTCGGGACCTCCTCTAAAGCTTCGGCGAAGACCTCTTCTTATCAACAACGCGAGGCAAGATACCGGTACACCCTTGAGACAACAATTTTCTAGCCCTTAGCGCAGAAATGAAATGCAAGTCACTCGGCGGCTTGATCACCCACAAAGCAATTCGGGCACACCGGCATATAAAAAGTAACCCTCTTCTATGGCAATCAACTATAGCATGATAAGCACATAACCGGTCCATGCCAAGAATCACATCAAAATCACGTATGGGAGAACTACCAAGTCCGCATGCAAAGTGTGGTCACCCACCAAAACATCACAAGATCTAAACACTTGAGCGCGAGCATATACTCCCCGGCGGGGTAGACACTTCAAGCAAGTATGGCAAAGATTGAGGCAACACGCAAAGATTCTCAACAAAGTGCGAGAAGCAACATAAGAATCTGAAGACCACGGATCTATGAGAATTCGAGCCTTATGATCAAATATAGAAAGAGTACCTCCTATCCTTTGCCGTAGACCCACGAACCTCGCGCGATCAGCGCAAACAAACACTGACCTCGGTTTACCATCCATCTCTCTTAGCCCAGGCTGCCGGCGCCACGGTGACTAGCCTTAACTTGGGACAATCTCTCTTCATGTGAGTCCATCTCCACAATAATAACACTTCCCATTTTTCCCCGGCACCTATCGGTGTGTGCCCGGACTTACGGCGAGACGAACAAATCATGGTCTCATTGCGAGACGAGACCCTTGCGCCCCTTGAGTAGAAGAAGTGTTGTTGCCACGCTTCCCTGTGCGTGGCCTACCTTGGCCTCCACCTCTCCTATCACGGTTCCCTTGGTATCCTCTTACGCCACTGAATTATTCCACGATTAGTGTTACGAGTAGCATCGGTGCATTACCCCTTGACTCGGTGCTCCTCGATATCTTGTTCAACCTCATAAGCTCTATCAAGCTGATCCGTGTCGGTGAGCTTAAGTGCTAGAATACGCTTCTAAATTCGGTCCTCAACCCTTAACAAACTTATGTGTTCTCACGAGCCTCCGTAGGAATCAAATACGATGCAATAACGGCTCAACTCGGTGAACTTCGCGAGAATACTCCGCCACGATCATAGTACCTTGCTCAAGATTATAGAATTCTTTCTCCCTTTGGTTGCGAACCACATCCAGTGCGTACTCATTCTTAAATTCCCTACGAAAATTAGCCCAAGAATAGGGACTTGTTGCATCTCCCAACTTTCCTTCAACACGGTCCACCAATGCTCGGCTCCCTTAAGCGAAAGCGTCGCTAGTCGACTTTCTCCTCATCGGTACACTCCAACATAGATAAGATTTTGATCATCTCTTCCATCCAACTTCGGCCTCCTCGGGTTTGGCTCCCCAAAAAATGCACTAGGCTTCAACTTAAGGAATCTCTCAATAGTAGAGTGTTGCCGAGAAAAGCCATCAACACGGTGGTCCTACGGCGGCGGTACCTCAACCGAGTTCGGTGGGCCTACCTCTACGGGCCATTCCATTCCTAGGATTATCCATCGACTCCTACAAGAATTCACTCGGCGTTAGAATCATCACACTACCTGGCCTATCTACACGCGGAATTCACTCGGCTAGCTCGATACCAAGGCCTGTGACGACCGACCCGAACCCCAATGCGAGATCGGGATCGCGCCGTCCAAATAATCAAGTTAAACACATAAGCATGCATAAGTAGGGTTTTAAAATTCACGTGGCGCAACATTTCGGACAATTAACAACTCGGCTACACTTGGCGGGAAAAACAACTTTGATTTAAACAAGTCATCGGCGGCGTTAGTAGGAACAACAACTACTCCTACAATTAACACATGCTTAATAAACCTCAACGGCCACAACATGGGAGACAACAACAATAATAATACTTTTTTTAGCGGAAGAAACTATGATGAACCATACACACATATAAACAAGCTCGACTTATAGTCGGCATACCAAAAGATTACAAGTATTAATAATAAGTTACTACAACACAAAAACCCAAGCTAAGTCTACATGACTTGCTTCCCATCGTCCTTTCCAAAATACAAGATTAACCAATTAATGTCCAAAAGAGCAACCTTGCTCACAGCGTCCAAGCGAATCCGTGAATCTAGCGTGGAGCGTCACCTCGGCTTTGATCTAAGGAAAACAAAGCAAACAAATAGAGTAAGTCGAAAGACTTAGTAAGTTACAAAATATGCATGTTCATATTATAGCATGATATTTATCACTAATATGGCATGTTATCATCATTTAACACTTAGCACCTTATTCACATAAGTGCGTAAAGTAAATCATACAAGTAGGATATGATAGTCACGGCCGCTTCGTAGCTCCTGCAAAACATTTACATTCTTGGTTCGTGCCATCGATGTTATGTGAATTCATCGACTTATCAGAATGCTACTCGATCTAATAGCAAGCCAATGCGGCACTTAACTAATCACGGCAAGGGCTACTTCCCCACTGCGGCCCACGGTGGAGGGTGTGTGGAGTCAGTGCGGCGATCCATAGCGAGCACGAATCCCATAATCGTGAAGGCGTGTATCGTCCCACGACTTGAAAAACAAACCATTTAATGCCGGTGGACTTAATGCAATGCACAAGTAGATATTTACTTGACTTAAACCAATTTAAGGTCCGAATCCGACAAGAGCGAATTCGACCATCCAAGTAGGGGATAATCTCTACCGTAATCACATCAAGGCAATAATTTGCACAAATACCAATCTTTCATAACAACTTGTTACAATCAATTAAACCAACTCATACTTGAGTAAACCAAGTCAAATGACGTTCAAACTTCGTAGGGATTGAAATTAGAGTCTAACATGTTCAATTCTTCCCTAGAGTCGACTCCGTTGAGTCTTTTCACTAAATTCCCAATTTTGGGGAAATTGAAGCTATATGCTTCATAACCCACTTAGGTCACTTCTAAGTCCAACAAGGCATAAATTCACCTAAAACATTTTAATATAATTCATGTTCTTCATGTAGTCCAATATTGAGGATACATCACATAACCATTTTCACAAACACCACATAGGCATAATTTAGGCATTCCTAAATAATTTCACTTTCATCAACAAACATATTACATTACTTCTAACATGTTCAAGACCTCAATTAATCATAGTGAAAGAGTAATTTCAACATTCAAAGGCAAGAATCAACCTAGACATGCTCTAGCAAAATTATACATTCAAAATTCGTAGGAAGCAACTATGTGTCCCCATTGACCTCACACATCATAAACTTTGTTTCCTTAGGGTCAATGGGTACTAAAATGAAGAAGAGTAACTTACCTTGTTATACACCAACGGAAGCAAATGAAGAAACTATTCGGATGGAAATGCTCCCCTTCTCGAGCTCTACAACTTTAATGAAAGGCTCTTGGGCAAATGATGAACGGTTGATGAAGACCAAGGGATGAGACCTCAAGAAGCCATGGAAGAACCTTGAGAGAGATGAAATTCGTTTTTGGAAGAGAGAGGGTGAGAATGAGGGTCAAAAATCGATTTGGGGCTTATATGTGGTCAAAGTTTGAGTGGGACATGTGTCAAACCTTGTGGTCCTTTGAGATTCTTAGGATAGGGTTTGGATGATCAACAAGCTTCTTAATCCATCATTAAAATTAAGTTAGGGATGTTAGGACTTAAGTAGGAAGGGTTAGGGAGGTTTAGGATAGGTTTAAGTAGGGGTTTGAAGTGTACAATCGTCAAATTCGAAACGAGGAGAAATCAACCCGTAGCGAGAAGCAAGTGAGGCGGGCGCCTCACCCTAGGCCATGCGGCCGCCTCAGCTCTGGGCCTCCCCAAGTTCGAGACCATTCTCAATTGCTCCCTGCATTTGAGGCGGGCGCCTCACGGCTCCCATGCGGCCGCGGCTCGGCTCCGGAATGTCTAAAACTTGATCTAAACTTGATCTAAATGGTCCCAAACTTTTGGGCAACCATTCTAAGGTCTAACCCTACTCAAAATGAGTCGGAAACACACCCGAACAACTCCCGGAACAAGGTAGAACAAGGCGCGAACCACGCGACGAATGAACAACGAATCAAACTACAATCAAACGTCATTCAAACTAGGATGTCTTGGGCATGAAAGGACTTGTTTCAACATGATTAAGACCTGAATATAAGGCCAAGAACTCAACGAACACTTCGTGCGTCGAAATAGAAGCAAATACGAGCAACGAGGGAATCGCTAAGGCTAAATCAAAGCGATCAAACCGGCGATTCAACAAACGGACTTTCGTGATTCTAAACATGTTAAGAACTTCAAGAATGATTTAAGAATGATTCTAAGACGTTTATAAACTAGGTAAACATGATCGCAATCAACCAAGAAAGAAAGCAAACACAAGCATGGAATGCACATGCAAGATTATGGGGCGTTACACTATTAATGGGGTTCTCCAAGCATTTTTAAAAGTGAAGAACAAACTTGATGATTAGAAATGATTTTATCTCTAATGTGATTATGTGCTAGTTGTGAATTAAAATGACGCCTAATGAGCATATGAATATATGAATTAACTTGAAGTTTGAAAAGTCGGTTTGTTGACTTGGGGGGCGGGACGATTATCTTAGTGTGAGCATATGAATCGCCCTTGCCGGTTAATAGATTACAATGTGTAATCTTAGTTGTAGTATGGAAAATCAACTTCTCAACTCGGCGAAAATGTCGGGGGCGTCGTACCAAATGACACATAAGTTTGGCAATGTTTTTGGGGCGGGGCGATGCATGAGCTGGAAAAAATTAGTGTGAAACCTCCCTTTTTTTGATGATCTTCGCGCCGGTTGCACACACCCTCTATGTGAATATTGCTACGTGAAGTAGTTGATCTTAGTTGTGGTATGGAAATGTTGGTTGTGAATAAATACTTCGGCGGGGAAATTTCGGGGAGACTTGTTATCCACGATATGCAAGATTGTTTATATGTTTTTGCGGGGCGACATGATTGTTTATGAAATGTATATTATCTTTGAAAGGGTGAATTATATTTTTGACAAGAAATAGTATAAGTCTTTAGAAAATTCGACCAAATCAAGTGATATGTGTGAACGTGAATAGTTGCTACAAAGCTTTATTTTACGGCCGGGACATTAAAGTTATATAAATATGCAAACTTTGTGTGGATATTTGTAATTTAAATAATAGACATATGTTAGTTCTATGTATTTATGTTGATATGCTTTTTGTTGTTTACATATATATGTTTTTTAGTATGTTTTTCATTAGATGTTATACCAATTGAATATTATTTGAGCATGATGATGAAAAATTATGTTAAATTTTATTTATTTCAAAATTTTATTGTTTTTGGACCAAGAGATTATATCGAAGTGATTGTTGTTTTGCAGCTTGTTAGCTTTGGGGGCTACATTAGTATTATAAGCTTAAAAGGTAATTTTATCTTTTATTTTAAAAGTGCAAGAACTTGGGCGGACGGGACATAAGTTCGGGAATAAACTTTTCTTGGGATGTGGGTAATTTCGTAACAATTACTTTTTATTGTGTGATATTTAGCTTAATGTTCGAACTTGATTAGACTAGATTATTGTTTTTGATAGAAAATACATATGCTCGAGAAAGGTCGTAAAGACTATGTAGTTTCAATGCAGAAGACAATGTTGATGAACATGCTTTTTAAAAGATTAGTTTAACATGTATTGGTTTGTTTTATGTTTTTTTTCCGACATGTTTTTTAGCAGTTAAGCATTTGTAGCACGAATCATAATTTTCTTATCTTGTAGACTTAGTTTAATATTATAAAGGAATGCTAAAGACTTAATTCACGTAGCGTCGCCGATGACTTGATATATAATTACGGATAAATTGTTAAGGTGTTGCGGTATTAGACACATGCGTAGGCACACATGATTTTATTTTTGGACCAAGAGTTGTAAGAGGTATTTCTTATCTCTTAAGGTTGATTCCTAGTTTAGCTTGTTATACTCGAGGCGCCTTGATAGTATTTGCTTCATTCATAGAGCAAGGGACTTTACGTAGTCTAAGTTTTTGGCGAAATCACCGTTGGCCCACCCACCCAGTATGACACTAAAGGAGAATTCTAACTTCAATTTTATGTTAATGGCTGCTTGCAATGCCATTTTTAGAGCGGCAGACCTCGGGGTCGTCTTGGGACTAAGTCGTACCTTATGTGTTTCTGCCGTCCAACATATGACTTCATAAAATGTTGAAAAAAGTAACTTACCAGATCATTATCGAGCTCGAGCTTAATGTTCGAGAACTTGAGACTAGATTATAGAAAATATAAATGTTCTGAGAAAGGTTAAAGACAAAGTTTCAGTTTCATGCGATGTAGAAGACAAATGAACATGTTTAATAAAAGATTAAAAGAACAAAGATTGTTTTGATTAGATGGAAACTATTAGAAAGGTGCGCAGAATCATAATTTTCTTATCTTGATCTTATAAAGGAATGCTAAAGACTTAATTCAAACGTATATCTGGAAAGGTGTTGCAGTATTAGACCTGTTAGGCACATGCTTTTGTTGTAAGAGGTATTTCTTAGTGCTTAAGATTCCTAGTTATACATATTGTATATTTCATAGAGCAAGGGACTTTCTGTAGTCTAGATTTTGAAATACGTTCATTTAGAGTGTGACACTAAAAGGAGAATTCTAATCCTTCAATTTCAAATGGCTGCTTGCAATCATTTGAAAGACCTCCCCAGGTAAAACGTAATTACCTTATGTGTTTCCTGCCATCCAACATAGGACTTCAAAAAATGTTGAAAAAAGTAATTTACCCTGATCATTATCGAACTTAATGTTCAGAACTTGAGACTAGATTATAGATAATATAAATGCTCAGAAAGGTTAAAAGACAAAGTTTTAATGCAGAAAACAAATGAACTTTTTTAATAAAAGATTAGAACAAAGATTGTTTTTATTAGCGGTGGAAACTATTGATTGGTAGCACGAATCATAATTTTCTTATCTTGATCTTATAAAGGAATGCTAAAGACTAATCGAGGAGCCAATTCAAGCGTATATCTGGAAAGGTGTTGCAGTATTAGACCTGTTAGGCACATGCTTTTGTTGTAAGAGGTATTTCTTAGTGCTTAAGATTCCTAGTTATACATATTGTATATTTCATAGAGCAAGGGTCTTTCTGTAGTCCAGATTTTGAAATACGTTCATCCAGAATGTGACACTAAAAGGGGAATTCAAATCCTTCAAGTTCAAATGGCTGCTCGCAATCATTTGTAAGACCTCCTTGGGTAAAACGTAATTACCTTATGTGTTTCCTGCCATCCAACATATGACTTCATAAAATGTTGAAAAAAGTAATTTACCGGATCATTATCGAGCTTAATGTTCGAGAACTTGAGACTAGATTATAGAAAATATAAATGCTCGAGAAAGGTTAAAGACAAAGTTTCAATGCGAGAAGACAAATGAACATGTTTAATAAAAGATTAGAACAAAGATTGTTTTGATTCTTGGTGGAAACTATTGGTAGTAGCACGAATCATAATTTTCTTATCTTGATCTTATAAAGGAATGCTAAAGACTAAAGACTATCGATCGGGAGCCAATTCAAACGTATATACGGAAAGGTGTTGCGGTATTAGACACTGTTAGGCACATGCTTTTGTTGTAAGAGGTATTTCTTAGTGCTTAAGATTCCTAGTTATACATATTGTATATTTCATAGAGCAAGGGACTTTCGTAGTCGGATCTTGAAATACGTTCATCAGTGTGACACTAAAGGGAATTCAAATCCTTCAAGTTCAAATGGTTTGCTCGCAATCATTTGTAAGACCTCCACAGGTAAAACGTAATTACCTTATGTGTTTCTGCCGTCCAACATATGACTTCATAAAATGTTGAAAAAAGTAATTTACCAGATCATTATCGAGCTTAATGTTCGAGAACTTGAGACTAGATTATAGATAATATAAATGCTCGAGAAAGGTTAAAGACAAAGTTTCAATGCGAAGACAAATGAACTTGTTTAATAAAAGATTAGAACAAAGATTGTTTTGATTCTTGGTGGAAACTATTGGTGGTAGCACGAATCATAATTTTCTTATCTTGATCTTATAAAGGAATGCTAAAGACTAATCAGGAGCTAATTCAAACGTATATCTGGAAAGGTGTTGCAGTATTAGACCTGTTAGGCACATGCTTTTGTTGTAAGTGGTATTTCTTAGTGCTTAAGATTCCTAGTTATACATATTGTATATTTCATAGAGCAAGGGACTTTCTGTAGTCCAGATCTTGAAATACGTTCATCTAGAGTGTGACACTAAAAGGGAATTCCAATCCTTCAAGTTCAAATGGTGCTCGCAATCATTTGTAAGACCTCCCAGGTAAAAGCGTAATTACCTTATGTGTTTCTGCCGTCCAACATATGACTTCATAAAACGTTGAAAAAAGTAATTTACCAGATCATTATCGAGCTTAATGTTCAGAACTTGAGACTAGATTATAGATAATATAAATGCTCAGAAAGGTTAAAAGACAAAGTTTCAATGCAGAAGACCAATGAACTTGTTTAATAAAAGATTAGAACAAAGATTGTTTTAATTACTGGTGGAAACTATTGACTGGTAGCACGAATCATAATTTTCTTATCTTGATCTTATAAAGGAATGCTAAAGACTAATCGGGAGCTAATTCAAACGTATATACGGAAAGGTGTTGCGGTATTAGACACATTAGGCACATGCTTTTGTTGTAAGAGGTATTTCTTAGTGCTTAAGATTCCTAGTTATACATATTGTATATTTCATAGAGCAAGGGACTTTACGTAGTCGGATCTTGAAATACGTTCATCGAGTGTGACACTAAAGGGAATTCAAATCCTTCAAGTTCAAATGGTTGCTCGCAATCATTTGTAAGACCTCCCTGGGTAAAACGTAATTACCTTATGTGTTTCCTGCCGTCCAACATGTGACTTCATAAAATGTTGAAAAAAGTAATTTACCCTGATCATTATCGAGCTTAATGTTCAGAACTTGAGACTAGATTATAGATAATATAAATGTTCAGAAAGGTTAAAAGACAATGTTTCAATGCAGAAGACCAATGACCTTGTTTAATAAAAGATTAGAACAAAGATTGTTTTGATTACTGATGGAAACTATTGACTGGTAGCACGAATCATAATTTTCTTATCTTGATCTTATAAAGGAATGCTAAAGACTAATCAGGAGCTAATTCAAACGTATATCTGGAAAGGTGTTGCAGTATTAGACCTGTTAGGCACATGCTTTTGTTGTAAGTGGTATTTCTTAGTGCTTAAGATTCCTAGTTATACATATTGTATATTTCATAGAGCAAGGGACTTTACGTAGTCGGATCTTGAAATACGTTCATCCAGAGTGTGACACTAAAAGGGAATTCAAATCCTTCAAGTTCAAATGGCTGCTCGCAATCATTTGTAAGACCTCCCTGGGTAAAACGTAATTACCTTATGTGTTTCCTGCCGTCCAACATGTGACTTCATAAAATGTTGAAAAAAGTAATTTACCATGATCATTATCGAGCTTAATGTTCAGAACTTGAGACCTGATTATAGATAATATAAATGTTCAGAAAGGTTAAAAGACAATGTTTCAATGCAGAAGACCAATGACCTTGTTTAATAAAAGATTAGAACAAAGATTGTTTTGATTACTGATGGAAACTATTGACTGGTAGCACGAATCATAATTTTCTTATCTTGATCTTATAAAGGAATGCTAAAGACTTAATTCAAACGTATATCTGGAAAGGTGTTGCAGTATTAGACCTGTTAGGCACATGCTTTTGTTGTAAGTGGTATTTCTTAGTGCTTAAGATTCCTAGTTATACATATTGTATATTTCATAGAGCAAGGGACTTTCTGTAGTCCAGATCTTGAAATACGTTCATCCAGAGTGTGACACTAAAAGGGGAATTCAACTCCTTCAAGTTCAAATGGCTGCTCGCAATCATTTGTAAGACCTCCAGGTAAAAGCGTAATTACGTAATTACCTTATGTGTTTCTGCCGTCCAACATATGACTTCATAAAATGTTGAAAAAAGTAATTTACCCTGATCATTATCGAGCTTAATGTTCAGAACTTGAGACCTGATTATAGATAATATAAATGTTCAGAAAGGTTAAAAGACAATGTTTCAATGCAGAAGACCAATGACCTTGTTTAATAAAAGATTAGAACAAAGATTGTTTTGATTACTGATGGAAACTATTGACTGGTAGCACGAATCATAATTTTCTTATCTTGATCTTATAAAGGAATGCTAAAGACTAATCAGGAGCTAATTCAAACGTATATCTGGAAAGGTGTTGCAGTATTAGACCTGTTAGGCACATGCTTTTGTTGTAAGAGGTATTTCTTAGTGCTTAAGATTCCTAGTTATACATATTGTATATTTCATAGAGCAAGGGACTTTACGTAGTCGGATCTTGAAATACGTTCATCAGTGTGACACTAAAGGGAATTCAAATCCTTCAAGTTCAAATGGCTGCTCGCAATCATTTGTAAGACCTCCTTGGGTAAAACGTAATTACCTTATGTGTTTCCTGCCGTCCAACATATGACTTCATAAAATGTTGAAAAAAGTAATTTACCATGATCATTATCGAGCTTAATGTTCAGAACTTGAGACTAGATTATAGAATAATATAAATGCTCGAGAAAGGTTAAAGACAAAGTTTCAATGCGAGAAGACAAATGAACTTGTTTAATAAAAGATTAGAACAAAGATTGTTTTGATTCTTGGTGGAAACTATTAGTAGCACGAATCATAATTTTCTTATCTTGATCTTATAAAGGAATGCTAAAGACTAATCGAGGAGCCAATTCAAACGTATATCGGAAAGGTGTTGCGGTATTAGACACATTAGGCACATGCTTTTGTTGTAAGAGGTATTTCTTAGTGCTTAAGATTCCTAGTTATACATATTGTATATTTCATAGAGCAAGGGACTTTACGTAGTCGGATCTTGAAATACGTTCATCAGTGTGACACTAAAAGGGAATTCAAATCCTTCAAGTTCAAATGGCTGCTCGCAATCATTTGTAAGACCTCCCTGGGTAAAACGTAATTACCTTATGTGTTTCCTGCCGTCCAACATGTGACTTCATAAAATGTTGAAAAAAGTAATTTACCCTGATCATTATCGAGCTTAATGTTCAGAACTTGAGACTAGATTATAGATAATATAAATGCTCAGAAAGGTTAAAAGACAAAGTTTCAATGCAGAAGACAAATGAACTTGTTTAATAAAAGATTAGAACAAAGATTGTTTTGATTCTTGGTGGAAACTATTGGTGGTAGCACGAATCATAATTTTCTTATCTTGATCTTATAAAGGAATGCTAAAGACTAATAATCGGGAGCCAATTCAAAGCGTATATCGGAAAGGTGTTGCGGTATTAGACACATTAGGCACATGCTTTTGTTGTAAGAGGTATTTCTTAGTGCTTAAGATTCCTAGTTATACATATTGTATATTTCATAGAGCAAGGGACTTTACGTAGTCGGATCTTGAAATACGTTCATCGAGTGTGACACTAAAGGGAATTCAATCCTTCAAGTTCAAATGGTTGCTCGCAATCATTTGTAAGACCTCCAGGTAAAACGTAATTACCTTATGTGTTTCCTGCCGTCCAACATATGACTTCATAAAATGTTGAAAAAAGTAATTTACCCTGATCATTATCGAGCTTAATGTTCAGAACTTGAGACTAGATTATAGATAATATAAATGCTCAGAAAGGTTAAAAGACAAAGTTTCAATGTAGAAGACAAATGAACTTGTTTAATAAAAGATTAGAACAAAGATTGTTTTGATTCTTGGTGGAAACTATTATTGGTAGCACGAATCATAATTTTCTTATCTTGATCTTATAAAGGAATGCTAAAGACTAATCGGGAGCCAATTCAAAGCGTATATCGGAAAGGTGTTGCGGTATTAGACACTGTTAGGCACATGCTTTTGTTGTAAGAGGTATTTCTTAGTGCTTAAGATTCCTAGTTATACATATTGTATATTTCATAGAGCAAGGGACTTTACGTAGTCGGATCTTGAAATACGTTCATCGAGTGTGACACTAAAAGGGAATTCAATCCTTCAAGTTCAAATGGCTGCTCGCAATCATTTGTAAGACCTCCACAGGTAAAACGTAATTACCTTATGTGTTTCTGCCGTCCAACATATGACTTCATAAAATGTTGAAAAAAGTAATTTACCGATCATTATCGAGCTTAATGTTCAGAACTTGAGACTAGATTATAGAAAATATAAATGCTCGAGAAAGGTTAAAGACAAAGTTTCAATGCGAGAAGACAAATGAACATGTTTAATAAAAGATTAGAACAAAGATTGTTTTGATTCTTGGTGGAAACTATTATTTGGTAGCACGAATCATAATTTTCTTATCTTGATCTTATAAAGGAATGCTAAAGACTAATCGGGAGCCAATTCAAAGCGTATATCGGAAAGGTGTTGCGGTATTAGACATTAGGCACATGCTTTTGTTGTAAGAGGTATTTCTTAGTGCTTAAGATTCCTAGTTATACATATTGTATATTTCATAGAGCAAGGGACTTTACGTAGTCGGATCTTGAAATACGTTCATCGAGTGTGACACTAAAAGGGAATTCAAATCCTTCAAGTTCAAATGGTTGCTCGCAATCATTTGTAAGACCTCCACAGGTAAAACGTAATTACCTTATGTGTTTCTGCCGTCCAACATATGACTTCATAAAATGTTGAAAAAAGTAATTTACCAGATCATTATCGAGCTTAATGTTCAGAACTTGAGACTAGATTATAGAAAATATAAATGCTCGAGAAAGGTTAAAGACAAAGTTTCAATGCGAGAAGACAAATGAACATGTTTAATAAAAGATTAGAACAAAGATTGTTTTGATTCTTGGTGGAAACTATTATTGGTAGCACGAATCATAATTTTCTTATCTTGATCTTATAAAGGAATGCTAAAGACTAATCGGGAGCCAATTCAAGCGTATATCGGAAAGGTGTTGCGGTATTAGACACATTAGGCACATGCTTTTGTTGTAAGAGGTATTTCTTAGTGCTTAAGATTCCTAGTTATACATATTGTATATTTCATAGAGCAAGGGACTTTACGTAGTCGGATCTTGAAATACGTTCATCGAGTGTGACACTAAAAGGGAATTCAATCCTTCAAGTTCAAATGGCTGCTCGCAATCATTTGTAAGACCTCCACAGGTAAAACGTAATTACCTTATGTGTTTCTGCCGTCCAACATATGACTTCATAAAATGTTGAAAAAAGTAATTTACCGATCATTATCGAGCTTAATGTTCGAACTTGAGACTAGATTATAGAAAATATAAATGCTCGAGAAAGGTTAAAGACAAAGTTTCAATGCGAGAAGACAAATGAACATGTTTAATAAAAGATTAGAACAAAGATTGTTTTGATTCTTGGTGGAAACTATTGGTGGTAGCACGAATCATAATTTTCTTATCTTGATCTTATAAAGGAATGCTAAAGACTAATCGGGAGCCAATTCAAGCGTATATCGGAAAGGTGTTGCGGTATTAGACACTGTTAGGCACATGCTTTTGTTGTAAGAGGTATTTCTTAGTGCTTAAGATTCCTAGTTATACATATTGTATATTTCATAGAGCAAGGGACTTTACGTAGTCAGATCTTGAAATACGTTCATCGAGTGTGACACTAAAGGGAATTCAATCCTTCAAGTTCAAATGGCTGCTCGCAATCATTTGTAAGACCTCCACAGGTAAAACGTAATTACCTTATGTGTTTCTGCCGTCCAACATATGACTTCATAAAATGTTGAAAAAAGTAATTTACCGATCATTATCGAGCTTAATGTTCAGAACTTGAGACTAGATTATAGAAAATATAAATGCTCGAGAAAGGTTAAAGACAAAGTTTCAATGCGAGAAGACAAATGAACATGTTTAATAAAAGATTAGAACAAAGATTGTTTTGATTCTTGGTGGAAACTATTATTGGTAGCACGAATCATAATTTTCTTATCTTGATCTTATAAAGGAATGCTAAAGACTAATCAGGAGCCAATTCAAGCGTATATCGGAAAGGTGTTGCGGTATTAGACATTAGGCACATGCTTTTGTTGTAAGAGGTATTTCTTAGTGCTTAAGATTCCTAGTTATACATATTGTATATTTCATAGAGCAAGGGACTTTACGTAGTCGGATCTTGAAATACGTTCATCGAGTGTGACACTAAAAGGGAATTCAAATCCTTCAAGTTCAAATGGCTGCTCGCAATCATTTGTAAGACCTCCACAGGTAAAACGTAATTACCTTATGTGTTTCTGCCGTCCAACATATGACTTCATAAAATGTTGAAAAAAGTAATTTACCGATCATTATCGAGCTTAATGTTCAGAACTTGAGACTAGATTATAGAAAATATAAATGCTCGAGAAAGGTTAAAGACAAAGTTTCAATGCGAGAAGACAAATGAACATGTTTAATAAAAGATTAGAACAAAGATTGTTTTGATTCTTGGTGGAAACTATTGGTGGTAGCACGAATCATAATTTTCTTATCTTGATCTTATAAAGGAATGCTAAAGACTAATCGGGAGCCAATTCAAGCGTATATCGGAAAGGTGTTGCGGTATTAGACACTGTTAGGCACATGCTTTTGTTGTAAGAGGTATTTCTTAGTGCTTAAGATTCCTAGTTATACATATTGTATATTTCATAGAGCAAGGGACTTTACGTAGTCGGATCTTGAAATACGTTCATCGAGTGTGACACTAAAAGGGAATTCAAATCCTTCAAGTTCAAATGGTTGCTCGCAATCATTTGTAAGACCTCCACAGGTAAAACGTAATTACCTTATGTGTTTCTGCCGTCCAACATATGACTTCATAAAATGTTGAAAAAAGTAATTTACCAGATCATTATCGAGCTTAATGTTCAGAACTTGAGACTAGATTATAGAAAATATAAATGCTCGAGAAAGGTTAAAGACAAAGTTTCAATGCGAGAAGACAAATGAACATGTTTAATAAAAGATTAGAACAAAGATTGTTTTGATTCTTGGTGGAAACTATTATTGGTAGCACGAATCATAATTTTCTTATCTTGATCTTATAAAGGAATGCTAAAGACTAATCGGGAGCCAATTCAAAGCGTATATCGGAAAGGTGTTGCGGTATTAGACACATTAGGCACATGCTTTTGTTGTAAGAGGTATTTCTTAGTGCTTAAGATTCCTAGTTATACATATTGTATATTTCATAGAGCAAGGGACTTTACGTAGTCAGATCTTGAAATACGTTCATCGAGTGTGACACTAAAAGGGAATTCAATCCTTCAAGTTCAAATGGTGCTCGCAATCATTTGTAAGACCTCCACAGGTAAAACGTAATTACCTTATGTGTTTCTGCCGTCCAACATATGACTTCATAAAATGTTGAAAAAAGTAATTTACCAGATCATTATCGAGCTTAATGTTCAGAACTTGAGACTAGATTATAGAAAATATAAATGCTCGAGAAAGGTTAAAGACAAAGTTTCAATGCGAGAAGACAAATGAACATGTTTAATAAAAGATTAGAACAAAGATTGTTTTGATTCTTGGTGGAAACTATTATTGGTAGCACGAATCATAATTTTCTTATCTTGATCTTATAAAGGAATGCTAAAGACTAATCGGGAGCCAATTCAAGCGTATATCGGAAAGGTGTTGCGGTATTAGACACATTAGGCACATGCTTTTGTTGTAAGAGGTATTTCTTAGTGCTTAAGATTCCTAGTTATACATATTGTATATTTCATAGAGCAAGGGACTTTACGTAGTCAGATCTTGAAATACGTTCATCGAGTGTGACACTAAAAGGGAATTCAAATCCTTCAAGTTCAAATGGTTGCTCGCAATCATTTGTAAGACCTCCACAGGTAAAACGTAATTACCTTATGTGTTTCTGCCGTCCAACATATGACTTCATAAAATGTTGAAAAAAGTAATTTACCAGATCATTATCGAGCTTAATGTTCGAGAACTTGAGACTAGATTATAGAATAATATAAATGCTCGAGAAAGGTTAAAGACAAAGTTTCAATGCGAGAAGACAAATGAACATGTTTAATAAAAGATTAGAACAAAGATTGTTTTGATTCTTGGTGGAAACTATTGGTGGTAGCACGAATCATAATTTTCTTATCTTGATCTTATAAAGGAATGCTAAAGACTAATCGGGAGCCAATTCAAAGCGTATATCGGAAAGGTGTTGCGGTATTAGACACTGTTAGGCACATGCTTTTGTTGTAAGAGGTATTTCTTAGTGCTTAAGATTCCTAGTTATACATATTGTATATTTCATAGAGCAAGGGACTTTACGTAGTCAGATCTTGAAATACGTTCATCGAGTGTGACACTAAAAGGGAATTCAAATCCTTCAAGTTCAAATGGTTGCTCGCAATCATTTGTAAGACCTCCACAGGTAAAACGTAATTACCTTATGTGTTTCTGCCGTCCAACATATGACTTCATAAAATGTTGAAAAAAGTAATTTACCGATCATTATCGAGCTTAATGTTCAGAACTTGAGACTAGATTATAGAAAATATAAATGCTCGAGAAAGGTTAAAGACAAAGTTTCAATGCGAGAAGACAAATGAACATGTTTAATAAAAGATTAGAACAAAGATTGTTTTGATTCTTGGTGGAAACTATTGGTGGTAGCACGAATCATAATTTTCTTATCTTGATCTTATAAAGGAATGCTAAAGACTAATCGGGAGCCAATTCAAGCGTATATCGGAAAGGTGTTGCGGTATTAGACACATTAGGCACATGCTTTTGTTGTAAGAGGTATTTCTTAGTGCTTAAGATTCCTAGTTATACATATTGTATATTTCATAGAGCAAGGGACTTTACGTAGTCGAGATCTTGAAATACGTTCATCGAGTGTGACACTAAAAGGGAATTCAAATCCTTCAAGTTCAAATGGTTGCTCGCAATCATTTGTAAGACCTCCACAGGTAAAACGTAATTACCTTATGTGTTTCTGCCGTCCAACATATGACTTCATAAAATGTTGAAAAAAGTAATTTACCGATCATTATCGAGCTTAATGTTCAGAACTTGAGACTAGATTATAGAAAATATAAATGCTCGAGAAAGGTTAAAGACAAAGTTTCAATGCGAGAAGACAAATGAACATGTTTAATAAAAGATTAGAACAAAGATTGTTTTGATTCTTGGTGGAAACTATTGGTGGTAGCACGAATCATAATTTTCTTATCTTGATCTTATAAAGGAATGCTAAAGACTAATCGGGAGCCAATTCAAGCGTATATCGGAAAGGTGTTGCGGTATTAGACACATTAGGCACATGCTTTTGTTGTAAGAGGTATTTCTTAGTGCTTAAGATTCCTAGTTATACATATTGTATATTTCATAGAGCAAGGGACTTTACGTAGTCGGATCTTGAAATACGTTCATCGAGTGTGACACTAAAAGGGAATTCAAATCCTTCAAGTTCAAATGGTTGCTCGCAATCATTTGTAAGACCTCCACAGGTAAAACGTAATTACCTTATGTGTTTCTGCCGTCCAACATATGACTTCATAAAATGTTGAAAAAAGTAATTTACCGATCATTATCGAGCTTAATGTTCAGAACTTGAGACTAGATTATAGAATAATATAAATGCTCGAGAAAGGTTAAAGACAAAGTTTCAATGCGAGAAGACAAATGAACATGTTTAATAAAAGATTAGAACAAAGATTGTTTTGATTCTTGGTGGAAACTATTATTGGTAGCACGAATCATAATTTTCTTATCTTGATCTTATAAAGGAATGCTAAAGACTAATCGGAGCCAATTCAAGCGTATATCGGAAAGGTGTTGCGGTATTAGACACATTAGGCACATGCTTTTGTTGTAAGAGGTATTTCTTAGTGCTTAAGATTCCTAGTTATACATATTGTATATTTCATAGAGCAAGGGACTTTACGTAGTCGGATCTTGAAATACGTTCATCGAGTGTGACACTAAAAGGGAATTCAAATCCTTCAAGTTCAAATGGTGCTCGCAATCATTTGTAAGACCTCCCCAGGTAAAACGTAATTACCTTATGTGTTTCCTGCCGTCCAACATATGACTTCATAAAATGTTGAAAAAAGTAATTTACCCAGATCATTATCGAGCTTAATGTTCAGAACTTGAGACTAGATTATAGAATAATATAAATGCTCAGAAAGGTTAAAGACAAAGTTTCAATGCGAGAAGACAAATGAACATGTTTAATAAAAGATTAGAACAAAGATTGTTTTGATTCTTGGTGGAAACTATTGGTAGCACGAATCATAATTTTCTTATCTTGATCTTATAAAGGAATGCTAAAGACTAATCGGAGCCAATTCAAGCGTATATCGGAAAGGTGTTGCGGTATTAGACACATTAGGCACATGCTTTTGTTGTAAGAGGTATTTCTTAGTGCTTAAGATTCCTAGTTATACATATTGTATATTTCATAGAGCAAGGGACTTTCTGTAGTCCAGATCTTGAAATACGTTCATCGAGTGTGACACTAAAAGGGGAATTCAAATCCTTCAAGTTCAAATGGCTGCTCGCAATCATTTGTAAGACCTCCACAGGTAAAACGTAATTACCTTATGTGTTTCCTGCCGTCCAACATATGACTTCATAAAATGTTGAAAAAAGTAATTTACCAGATCATTATCGAGCTTAATGTTCAGAACTTGAGACTAGATTATAGAATAATATAAATGCTCGAGAAAGGTTAAAGACAAAGTTTCAATGCGAGAAGACAAATGAACATGTTTAATAAAAGATTAGAACAAAGATTGTTTTGATTCTTGGTGGAAACTATTATTGGTAGCACGAATCATAATTTTCTTATCTTGATCTTATAAAGGAATGCTAAAGACTAATCGGGAGCCAATTCAAAGCGTATATCGGAAAGGTGTTGCGGTATTAGACATTAGGCACATGCTTTTGTTGTAAGAGGTATTTCTTAGTGCTTAAGATTCCTAGTTATACATATTGTATATTTCATAGAGCAAGGGACTTTCTGTAGTCGGATCTTGAAATACGTTCATCGAGTGTGACACTAAAAGGGAATTCAAATCCTTCAAGTTCAAATGGCTGCTCGCAATCATTTGTAAGACCTCCCAGGGTAAAACGTAATTACCTTATGTGTTTCCTGCCGTCCAACATATGACTTCATAAAATGTTGAAAAAAGTAATTTACCCTGATCATTATCGAGCTTAATGTTCAGAACTTGAGACTAGATTATAGAAAATATAAATGCTCGAGAAAGGTTAAAGACAAAGTTTCAATGCGAGAAGACAAATGAACATGTTTAATAAAAGATTAGAACAAAGATTGTTTTGATTCTTGGTGGAAACTATTGGGTAGCACGAATCATAATTTTCTTATCTTGATCTTATAAAGGAATGCTAAAGACTAATCGGGAGCCAATTCAAGCGTATATCGGAAAGGTGTTGCGGTATTAGACACATTAGGCACATGCTTTTGTTGTAAGAGGTATTTCTTAGTGCTTAAGATTCCTAGTTATACATATTGTATATTTCATAGAGCAAGGGACTTTACGTAGTCAGATCTTGAAATACGTTCATCGAGTGTGACACTAAAAGGGAATTCAAATCCTTCAAGTTCAAATGGTGCTCGCAATCATTTGTAAGACCTCCACAGGTAAAACGTAATTACCTTATGTGTTTCTGCCGTCCAACATATGACTTCATAAAATGTTGAAAAAAGTAATTTACCAGATCATTATCGAGCTTAATGTTCAGAACTTGAGACTAGATTATAGAATAATATAAATGCTCGAGAAAGGTTAAAGACAAAGTTTCAATGCGAGAAGACAAATGAACTTGTTTAATAAAAGATTAGAACAAAGATTGTTTTGATTCTTGGTGGAAACTATTGGTGGTAGCACGAATCATAATTTTCTTATCTTGATCTTATAAAGGAATGCTAAAGACTAATCGGGAGCCAATTCAAGCGTATATCGGAAAGGTGTTGCGGTATTAGACACTGTTAGGCACATGCTTTTGTTGTAAGAGGTATTTCTTAGTGCTTAAGATTCCTAGTTATACATATTGTATATTTCATAGAGCAAGGGACTTTACGTAGTCGGATCTTGAAATACGTTCATCCAGAGTGTGACACTAAAGGGAATTCAAATCCTTCAAGTTCAAATGGCTGCTCGCAATCATTTGTAAGACCTCCCAGGTAAAACGTAATTACCTTATGTGTTTCTGCCGTCCAACATATGACTTCATAAAATGTTGAAAAAAGTAATTTACCAGATCATTATCGAGCTTAATGTTCAGAACTTGAGACTAGATTATAGAATAATATAAATGCTCGAGAAAGGTTAAAGACAAAGTTTCAATGCGAGAAGACAAATGAACTTGTTTAATAAAAGATTAGAACAAAGATTGTTTTGATTCTTGGTGGAAACTATTGGGTAGCACGAATCATAATTTTCTTATCTTGATCTTATAAAGGAATGCTAAAGACTAATCGGGAGCTAATTCAAGCGTATATCGGAAAGGTGTTGCGGTATTAGACACATTAGGCACATGCTTTTGTTGTAAGAGGTATTTCTTAGTGCTTAAGATTCCTAGTTATACATATTGTATATTTCATAGAGCAAGGGACTTTACGTAGTCGGATCTTGAAATACGTTCATCCAGAGTGTGACACTAAAGGGAATTCAAATCCTTCAAGTTCAAATGGCTGCTCGCAATCATTTGTAAGACCTCCACAGGTAAAACGTAATTACCTTATGTGTTTCTGCCGTCCAACATATGACTTCATAAAATGTTGAAAAAAGTAATTTACCAAGATCATTATCGAGCTTAATGTTCAGAACTTGAGACTAGATTATAGATAATATAAATGCTCAGAAAGGTTAAAGACAAAGTTTCAATGCGAGAAGACAAATGAACTTGTTTAATAAAAGATTAGAACAAAGATTGTTTTGATTCTTGGTGGAAACTATTGGTGGTAGCACGAATCATAATTTTCTTATCTTGATCTTATAAAGGAATGCTAAAGACTAATCGGGAGCTAATTCAAGCGTATATCGGAAAGGTGTTGCGGTATTAGACACATTAGGCACATGCTTTTGTTGTAAGAGGTATTTCTTAGTGCTTAAGATTCCTAGTTATACATATTGTATATTTCATAGAGCAAGGGACTTTACGTAGTCGGATCTTGAAATACGTTCATCGAGTGTGACACTAAAAGGGAATTCAAATCCTTCAAGTTCAAATGGTTGCTCGCAATCATTTGTAAGACCTCCCAGGTAAAAGCGTAATTACCTTATGTGTTTCTGCCGTCCAACATATGACTTCATAAAATGTTGAAAAAAGTAATTTACCCTGATCATTATCGAGCTTAATGTTCAGAACTTGAGACTAGATTATAGATAATATAAATGCTCAGAAAGGTTAAAAGACAATGTTTCAATGCAGAAGACAAATGAACTTGTTTAATAAAAGATTAGAACAAAGATTGTTTTGATTCTTGGTGGAAACTATTGGTAGCACGAATCATAATTTTCTTATCTTGATCTTATAAAGGAATGCTAAAGACTAATCAGGAGCCAATTCAAGCGTATATCGGAAAGGTGTTGCGGTATTAGACACATTAGGCACATGCTTTTGTTGTAAGAGGTATTTCTTAGTGCTTAAGATTCCTAGTTATACATATTGTATATTTCATAGAGCAAGGGACTTTACGTAGTCGGATCTTGAAATACGTTCATTTAGAGTGTGACACTAAAAGGAGAATTCTAATCCTTCAATTTCAAATGGCTGCTTGCAATCATTTGAAAGACCTCCCCAGGTAAAACGTAATTACCTTATGTGTTTCCTGCCGTCCAACATATGACTTCATAAAATGTTGAAAAAAGTAATTTACCCTGATCATTATCGAGCTTAATGTTCAGAACTTGAGACTAGATTATAGATAATATAAATGCTCAGAAAGGTTAAAAGACAAAGTTTCAATGCAGAAGACAAATGAACTTGTTTAATAAAAGATTAGAACAAAGATTGTTTTGATTACTGGTGGAAACTATTGGTGGTAGCACGAATCATAATTTTCTTATCTTGATCTTATAAAGGAATGCTAAAGACTAATCGGGAGCCAATTCAAAGCGTATATCGGAAAGGTGTTGCGGTATTAGACACATTAGGCACATGCTTTTGTTGTAAGAGGTATTTCTTAGTGCTTAAGATTCCTAGTTATACATATTGTATATTTCATAGAGCAAGGGACTTTCTGTAGTCCAGATCTTGAAATACGTTCATCCAGAGTGTGACACTAAAAGGGGAATTCAAATCCTTCAAGTTCAAATGGCTGCTCGCAATCATTTGTAAGACCTCCCTGGGTAAAACGTAATTACCTTATGTGTTTCCTGCCGTCCAACATATGACTTCATAAAATGTTGAAAAAAGTAATTTACCATGATCATTATCGAGCTTAATGTTCAGAACTTGAGACTAGATTATAGATAATATAAATGCTCAGAAAGGTTAAAAGACAAAGTTTAATTGCAGAAGACAAATGAACTTGTTTAATAAAAGATTAGAACAAAGATTGTTTTTATTAGCGGTGGAAACTATTGATTGGTAGCACGAATCATAATTTTCTTATCTTGATCTTATAAAGTAATGCTAAAGACTAATCAGGAGCTAATTCAAACGTATATCTGGAAAGGTGTTGCAGTATTAGACCTGTTAGGCACATGCTTTTGTTGTAAGAGGTATTTCTTAGTGCTTAAGATTCCTAGTTATACATATTGTATATTTCATAGAGCAAGGGACTTTATGTAGTCGGATCTTGAAATACGTTCATCGAGTGTGACACTAAAGGGAATTCAAATCCTTCAAGTTCAAATGGTTGCTCGCAATCATTTGTAAGACCTCCAGGTAAAACGTAATTACCTTATGTGTTTCTGCCGTCCAACATATGACTTCATAAAATGTTGAAAAAAGTAATTTACCCTGATCATTATCGAGCTTAATGTTCAGAACTTGAGACTAGATTATAGATAATATAAATGCTCAGAAAGGTTAAAAGACAAAGTTTCAATGTAGAAGACAAATGAACTTGTTTAATAAAAGATTAGAACAAAGATTGTTTTGATTCTTGGTGGAAACTATTATTTGGTAGCACGAATCATAATTTTCTTATCTTGATCTTATAAAGGAATGCTAAAGACTAATCGGGAGGAGCCTAATTCAAGCGTATATCGGAAAGGTGTTGCGGTATTAGACACATTAGGCACATGCTTTTGTTGTAAGAGGTATTTCTTAGTGCTTAAGATTCCTAGTTATACATATTGTATATTTCATAGAGCAAGGGACTTTACGTAGTCAGATCTTGAAATACGTTCATCGAGTGTGACACTAAAGGGAATTCAAATCCTTCAAGTTCAAATGGTTGCTCGCAATCATTTGTAAGACCTCCACAGGTAAAACGTAATTACCTTATGTGTTTCTGCCGTCCAACATATGACTTCATAAAATGTTGAAAAAAGTAATTTACCATGATCATTATCGAGCTTAATGTTCAGAACTTGAGACTAGATTATAGATAATATAAATGCTCAGAAAGATTAAAAGACAATGTTTCAATAAAGAAGACCAATGACCTTGTTTAATAAAAGATTAGAACAAAGATTGTTTTGATTACTGGTAGAAACTATTGACTGGTAGCACGAATCATAATTTTCTTATCTTGATCTTATAAAGGAATGCTAAAGACTAATCGGGAGCCAATTCAAAGCGTATATCGGAAAGGTGTTGCGGTATTAGACACATTAGGCACATGCTTTTGTTGTAAGAGGTATTTCTTAGTGCTTAAGATTCCTAGTTATACATATTGTATATTTCATAGAGCAAGGGACTTTACGTAGTCGGATCTTGAAATACGTTCATCGAGTGTGACACTAAAAGGGAATTCAATCCTTCAAGTTCAAATGGTTGCTCGCAATCATTTGTAAGACCTCCACAGGTAAAACGTAATTACCTTATGTGTTTCTGCCGTCCAACATATGACTTCATAAAATGTTGAAAAAAGTAATTTACCAGATCATTATCGAGCTTAATGTTCAGAACTTGAGACTAGATTATAGATAATATAAATGCTCCAGAAAGGTTAAAAGACAAAGTTTCAATGCAGAAGACAAATGAACTTGTTTAATAAAAGATTAGAACAAAGATTGTTTTGATTCTTGGTGGAAACTATTGGTGGTAGCACGAATCATAATTTTCTTATCTTGATCTTATAAAGGAATGCTAAAGACTAATCGGGAGCCTAATTCAAGCGTATATCGGAAAGGTGTTGCGGTATTAGACACATTAGGCACATGCTTTTGTTGTAAGAGGTATTTCTTAGTGCTTAAGATTCCTAGTTATACATATTGTATATTTCATAGAGCAAGGGACTTTACGTAGTCAGATCTTGAAATACGTTCATCGAGTGTGACACTAAAGGGAATTCAATCCTTCAAGTTCAAATGGTTGCTCGCAATCATTTGTAAGACCTCCCAGGTAAAACGTAATTACCTTATGTGTTTCCTGCCGTCCAACATATGACTTCATAAAATGTTGAAAAAAGTAATTTACCAGATCATTATCGAGCTTAATGTTCAGAACTTGAGACTAGATTATAGATAATATAAATGCTCTGAAAGGTTAAAGACAAAGTTTCAATGCGAAGACAAATGAACTTGTTTAATAAAAGATTAGAACAAAGATTGTTTTGATTCTTGGTGGAACTACTATTGGTAGCACGAATCATAATTTTCTTATCTTGATCTTATAAAGGAATGCTAAAGACTAATCGGGAGCCAATTCAAAGCGTATATCGGAAAGGTGTTGCGGTATTAGACACATTAGGCACATGCTTTTGTTGTAAGAGGTATTTCTTAGTGCTTAAGATTCCTAGTTATACATATTGTATATTTCATAGAGCAAGGGACTTTACGTAGTCAGATCTTGAAATACGTTCATCGAGTGTGACACTAAAGGGAATTCAATCCTCCTTCAAGTTCAAATGGTTGCTCGCAATCATTTGTAAGACCTCCCAGGTAAAACGTAATTACCTTATGTGTTTCTGCCGTCCAACATATGACTTCATAAAATGTTGAAAAAAGTAATTTACCAGATCATTATCGAGCTTAATGTTCGAGAACTTGAGACTAGATTATAGATAATATAAATGCTCGAGAAAGGTTAAAGACAAAGTTTCAATGAGAAGACAAATGAACTTGTTTAATAAAAGATTAGAACAAAGATTGTTTTGATTACTGGTGGAAACTATTGACTGGTAGCACGAATCATAATTTTCTTATCTTGATCTTATAAAGGAATGCTAAAGACTAATCAGGAGCTAATTCAAACGTATATCTGGAAAGGTGTTGCAGTATTAGACCTGTTAGGCACATGCTTTTGTTGTAAGTGGTATTTCTGAGTGCTTAAGATTCCTAGTTATGCATATTGTATATTTCATAGAGCAAGGGACTTTCTGTAGTCCAGATCTTGAAATACGTTCATCAGTGTGACACTAAAAGGGGAATTCAAATCCTTCAAGTTCAAATGGTTGCTCGCAATCATTTGTAAGACCTCCCTAGGTAAAACGTAATTACCTTATGTGTTTCCTGCCGTCCAACATATGACTTCATAAAACGTTGAAAAAAGTAATTTACCAGATCATTATCGAGCTTAATGTTCAGAACTTGAGACTAGATTATAGATAATATAAATGCTCTGAAAGGTTAAAAGACAAAGTTTCAATGCAGAAGACAAATGAACTTGTTTAATAAAAGATTAGAACAAAGATTGTTTTGATTACTGGTGGAAACTATTGACTGGTAGCACGAATCATAATTTTCTTATCTTGATCTTATAAAGGAATGCTAAAGACTAATCGAGGAGCCTAATTCAAAGCGTATATCGGAAAGGTGTTGCTGTATTAGACCTGTTAGGCACATGCTTTTGTTGTAAGTGGTATTTCTTAGTGCTTAAGATTCCTAGTTATACATATTGTATATTTCATAGAGCAAGGGACTTTCTGTAGTCCAGATCTTGAAATACGTTCATCCAGAGTGTGACACTAAAAGGGGAATTCAACTCCTTCAAGTTCAAATGGCTGCTCGCAATCATTTGTAAGACCTCCCTGGGTAAAACGTAATTACCTTATGTGTTTCCTGCCGTCCAACATGTGACTTCATAAAATGTTGAAAAAAGTAATTTACCATGATCATTATCGAGCTTAATGTTCAGAACTTGAGACTAGATTATAGATAATATAAATGCTCAGAAAGGTTAAAAGACAAAGTTTCAATGCAGAAGACAAATGAACTTGTTTAATAAAAGATTAGAACAAAGATTGTTTTGATTACTGGTGGAAACTATTGACTGGTAGCACGAATCATAATTTTCTTATCTTGATCTTATAAAGGAATGCTAAAGACTAATCAGGAGCTAATTCAAACGTATATCTGGAAAGGTGTTGCAGTATTAGACCTGTTAGGCACATGCTTTTATTGTAAGAGGTATTTCTTAGTGCTTAAGATTCCTAGTTATACATATTGTATATTTCATAGAGCAAGGGACTTTATGTAGTCCTGATCTTGAAAAACGTTCATCCAGAGTGTGACACTAAAAGGGGAATTCAAATCCTTCAAGTTCAAATGGCTGCTCGCAATCATTTGTAAGACCTCCCTAGGTAAAACGTAATTACCTTATGTGTTTCCTGCCGTCCAACATATGACTTCATAAAATGTTGAAAAAAGTAATTTACCCTGATCATTATCGAGCTTAATGTTCAGAACTTGAGACTAGATTATAGATAATATAAATGCTCAGAAAGGTTAAAGACAAAGTTTCAATGCAGAAGACAAATGAACTTGTTTAATAAAAGATTAGAACAAAGATTGTTTTGATTACTTGTGGAAACTATTGACTGGTAGCACGAATCATAATTTTCTTATCTTGATCTTATAAAGGAATGCTAAAGACTAATCAGGAGCTAATTCAAACGTATATCTGGAAAGGTGTTGCAGTATTAGACCTGTTAGGCACATGCTTTTGTTGTAAGTGGTATTTCTTAGTGCTTAAGATTCCTAGTTATACATATTGTATATTTCATAGAGCAAGGGCTTTCTGTAGTCCAGATCTTGAAATACGTTCATCCAGAGTGTGACACTAAAAGGGGAATTCAACTCCTTCAAGTTCAAATGGCTGCTCGCAATCATTTGTAAGACCTCCCTGGGTAAAACGTAATTACCTTATGTGTTTCTAGTCAACATGTGACTTCATAAAATGTTGAAAAAAGTAATTTACCCTGATCATTATCGAGCTTAATGTTCAGAACTTGAGACTAGATTATAGATAATATAAATGTTCAGAAAGGTTAAAAGACAATGTTTCAATGCAGAAGACCAATGACCTTGTTTAATAAAAGATTAGAACAAAGATTGTTTGATTCTTGGTGGAAACTATTATTTGGTAGCACGAATCATAATTTTCTTATCTTGATCTTATAAAGGAATGCTAAAGACTAATCGGGAGCTAATTCAAACGTATCTGGAAAGGTGTTGCGGTATTAGACACATTAGGCACATGCTTTTTGTTGTAGAGGTATTTCTTAGTGCTTAAGATTCCTAGTTATACATATTGTATATTTCATAGAGCAAGGGACTTTCTGTAGTCCAGATTTTGAAATACGTTCATCCAGAGTGTGACACTAAAAGGGGAATTCAAATCCTTCAAGTTCAAATGGCTGCTCGCAATCATTTGTAAGACCTTCAAATGGGTAAATAATTACCTTATATTTCTTGCGTCAAACATATGAAATCATAAAATATAGAAAAAAGTAATTTACCAGATCATTATCGAGCTTAATGTTCGAACTTGAACTAGATTATGAATAATATAAATGCTAGAAAGGTTAAAAGACAAGTTTCAATCGAGAGAAGACAAATGAACTTGTTTAATAAAAGATTAGAACAAAGGTTGTTTTGATTCTTGGTGGAAGCTTGATAGTAGTACCACGAATCATGTTTATCTTAGTCTTA
This sequence comes from Codonopsis lanceolata, assembly GCA_013146195.2. Classification (NCBI taxonomy): domain Eukaryota; kingdom Viridiplantae; phylum Streptophyta; class Magnoliopsida; order Asterales; family Campanulaceae; genus Codonopsis; species Codonopsis lanceolata. The sequence continues at coordinate 24 of JABEVN020000384.1, read as the reverse complement.
TAAAAATGCTAAAGACTAATGAGC
>JABEVN020000383.1:25000-32970 GCA_013146195.2 Codonopsis lanceolata | reverse complement strand
GAGAATAAGACATCAAACAAGAATATTGGCCATTCACACATCAATTCAATGGTACACCTTAAGATCAATGAAGGATATTGAAGGAAGTCATCTAACTTTATAAGGAAAGCCGACAAAGATATAATGGCCAACAATATGTAAAGATAGTTCATTAATAAACCAAGAACAATCAAGAAATTGATACAAGATCTTGAGATAACTATTTTTTCAAGAGTAAAGATTTACACATTAAATCAAATGTCAGAACATAAAGACACGTAAATTGGGGGAAACAAAGACTACAAACGAAGAAAACACACATAATTTACACATAGTTAAAATTAGCAAGAATTTAGACATAGATAGCAATGAATTTACAATATGAAAGTAATAAAGAATTCTTGTATATACAGTTGAACGATAGATCTAGTAAAGCATGGAAAATGCAAACCGGAATGTTTTTTAAGGGTTCCTCAACCGCACAAAATTTCCCCAAAAGTATAATTTTAAATCGAAGAAAAATTCAAAGGAAAAAACAAAGAACAAGAAAAATAGGAAATGGAGATCAAAAGGGGAAACTTCACCGACCTTGGTCCATTAATGGCTTGAACTCGATTCATGGCTTCGGTAACAACAAAACCCATTACTTTGTTTCAAAACAAAAAAAATGGAAATGAGAGATATTTATGTAGGAAAAAGAATTACTTCAGATACGCTAAAAAAATTTTGTTTAGCGTTGTTTTTCTCTTTCACTCATTTTGCGCCTAGTGAAAGAGAGAACAACAAAGAAGGGAAAGAAAGACACAAGGAAGATTTCAACTTTATTGTGAGGTGTCAGGCATGTGTGTGTGTGTGTCATGGCTCATGGGGGTCAAGGAAATCTTCGCTTGTTAAGACATTATTTTGATTTGGCACAAAAAGATAACTAATTTATAGTCATAAAATTGATTTGGATTTTCTCCGTAAACCTTATTTAAAAATAAAAAAAATAAAAGATTCCGATTTAAGTTTCCTTCTTTATACTTACATGCAAAATAACACTGAGTGTGCTTATTACCCGAGAACCGGACAATGTAATTTTGGAAGCACTTGTAAATTTTGTGGTTCTCCTGTTTATCCTTCCTTTCATTCACCAACAAGTCCCGCCAACAATCGTTTCCAGGAGGATTGCAGTGCGCTTCCTTTATTCTAAGTTCACGCTGGCAAGACCCTTCGAACACCCATCTGCTTTCAAGAAAATCACTATAGCGATATAGAGGGTAGTTAAGGTAAACAAACCAAGCCACTTATATATAAGTGGATTGTCTAAATCTGTGTTATTTTTGGAAGAATAGGACCTACGCAGCTTGAAAACCAAATGGAACATCAAAACAAAATGCGTAAAATGTTTAAACTTTAATGAATCATAACTGAATAAAACATTGTGCTATTTCAAGAACGTAAAGAGCATCATAGTCTATACATATTTAGAGCCCATAAATAATGAACACTAATCCAACCGATGCCGGAAAACAAACCCAACAAATGCAAGAACTATACAAGTGACTAATCTAACCATTTGCAATCACTTGAATAAAATGTGTGTTTGACAACGTAACAAATTAAACACCGTGACAAACTAATCAAGTTTATGCAAGACCACAAAACCATGAAATTTCAACCATGATTTCAACCCTAAGTGCACTCTCAATAACATGGAGTTGTTACAATGTTTTGTAGAAATCAATATTCTCTCATTTTATAGAAAACCGTAATGACAACATAACCAATTAAACATCGTGGCAAACTAATTGAAGTTTATGCAAAATAACAATGGAGCTATTACAATGTTCGAAATCAATATTCTCTCATTTTATAGAGAAAACCGTAATGACAATAGAACCAATTAAACATCGTGGCAAACTAATTGAAGTTTATGCAAAATAACAAAAGCATGAAACTTTAACCATGCTTGCAAAACCCAAGTGCACTCTCAATACCATGGCGCTATTACAATGTTATGTAGAAATCAATTCGCATAATCATAATGCTACATAATTGATTATAAATAGATCGATTGACACGGGTAGAAAGCTAAATACGTAATGTACTCAATTCACAAAAACAGGTTCTAACATAGGATATACAATCGCAAAATCAAAAGCATGAAACTTTAACCATGCTTGCAAACCCAAGTGCACTCTCAATACCATGGCGCTATTACAATGTTATGTAGAAATCAATTTGCATAATCGAATGCTACATAATTGATTATAAACGATTGATTGACACGGTAAGACGGAGACCCATACCTCGGACGATCTTTGTTGTAACTCGTTTCTCACCATTCACCGCGCCCCCACCTTGATATACATTTTCTGGATCTTTCATAAGTTGCAATCGCTCAATCTCCTCGTCTTTTTTGTAATCGTGTCTTTTAGGGATGCCACCTAAAACAAGGATCCAAATCACAAACAAGTATAGTTTCGACAATAAAAACATAATTACATGAGCGGAAGAAGCACTGTTCCATCAATTCCCTTACATCCATGTTGTCTTTCTTTGCTCTTTGCGGCACCCAACTCAACTCCAAAACCCATTCAAGAAACTTCAAGGTACTTAAAGTTTCAGGTAATCAAAGTAAGATGAATATTGCTAAAGAAGCGACTTGAAACTCCTCATAATTTCAGAAATGTAAAGGAAGAAGAAGATTAAGATACTGTGATTAATCTACTGGGCCGAGTGAATCCTTCCTTTGTCAATGCTATTTCTACATTATAAAATCCCCTGCTATTTCATTTCATTATAAGATACTGTGAATAACCTGTGATTAATCTTACTGCCATTTCCCCGTTCTTCTAATAAATTGTCTGCTATATTTCCTTGTGGTAAAAAGCAGTTAATGCTGTAGCACCAAGTGAGATTAAAACTACCATGGAAAAACAGTTAATGCTGCAGCACCAAGTTAGACTAAAACTACTGAGACAAAATCGTAAATGGTACGCATCAAGTGAAAACCAAATGCCTAGAGTTAGGAAAAGCAAATGCATTAGAGACATGGCTTATTGATAGATAATGCAAGAAACGAATCCCAAGAAACAAACGACCAAAGTGTTGGTACCCTTGATAGTTAAACCTTCTGGTTCGGTCTCTATTAGATTCGCTACCACAACCATTCATTCTCTTGTCGCCATCTCTTTTTTATTTTGGAGTGGAATGTGACCAATGTGAACTTTGAACTGGCTGTGTTTCGGGGTCATATTTCTGTCAAGCAAGTTAACTCAAAGCTGTTACAACATCAGCTATTACATGGCGCATGTTGGGCTGCTCCTGAAAGCATATTGGTGCAAAAGCAAGGGGTTGGTTCAGGCCCCTTGCAGGATACTGACCTTGACTGAATAAGATATGAGCCCACTAATTTATTTTGAAAATGACCTTTTTGTTGTATTCCTTTTTTTTTCTTTTATTTGTGTTTTGGAAGTGGCTTAAACACGTAACCACTCTACTGGAGGCCTGTTTACTTATCTATTGAAAAATAAATAAGGAAATCAATTTTAAAGCAAAAAAAGTTCCTACGAATAGAGAAAGTGCTCAGTGAAGCATGGGGGAAATGATACCTTAGCATAAGAACTAATCCCAAGAAACAAACAACCGAAGTGTTAGCACCCTTGATAGTTAAAACCTTACGGTTTGTTCTCTATCATATCCGCTACCACGACCATTCGCTCTTGTCGCCATTTCTTCTTGATCTTGGAGGAGTGGAAAGCTAAATACCAAAACTCTAAATCATGATATCACAGTTGAATAAAATAAGACAGAAGCATGAAACTTACAACTCATGACAAACAAATAACACACCAATGACAAATGTCTGGCTTTGACAGATCGATTGACACGGGTAGAGAAAGCTAAATACGTAATGTACTCAATTCACAAAAACAGGTTCTAACATAGGATATACAATCGCATAATCAGAAGCATGAAACTTTAACCATTCTTGCAAACCCAAGTGCACTCTCAATACCATGGCGCTATTACAATGTTATGTAGAAATCAATTCGCATAATCAGAATGCTACATAATTGATTATAAACAGATCGATTGACACAGGTAGAGAAAGCTAAATACGTAATGTACTCAATTCACAAAAACAGGTTCTAACATAGGATATACAATCGGGAGTTAAAATAAATTCACATATTCAGGTTCTAAGTATGTAGAGTCGAATCATTGAGGCATTTTACCAAACATCTGTGCTCACAAACAAAGGTGAGAGGACCGCCTCAATTAAAATCAACCAATGCTTACCTCGCAACTTGATGTCGCTACACCATTTCGAGGACATAAATCTTGAAAATGAAGAAGAAGGGAAGGAGATTGAAAGGAAAACGGAAGACTCCATTGTAACCGGCAATCTGATGTCGTGATATTCTGTATGCCAAAACGATGGGTTACCTCGCAACTTGGATGCTGCTACGCCATTTCTGAGGACATGAATCTTGAAAATCAAGAAGAATGGAAGGAGATTGAGTTTGATTCTATGAAGAATGGAAAACGGAAGACTCCATTGTAACCTGCAATCGTGATGTCGTGATATTCGATGTAACCGGTAACAACGAACGACGGGTAAGTACTTTTGTCGCTTTGATTTGGTGGCTGAATTATAAATTTAGCCTTAATTTGATGTTAGCGGTTCATAGCATGGAGGGGTTTTTTGTCCAAATGATAAGATAGATTTACTTATTTGGCCTTAATAAAATGTGTAAAATTGACTTGTTTAACCTTATATTAATTGTGTATGCTTTATTAGGTTTAGGGGCATTTGTGTCAGATGTAGGGTCACTTTTGTCTATCAATTAAATTGTAAGAAACATGCTTCCCTTTTATAGTAAGAAAGATAGTAAGAAAGATAAGGACACTAGGGTTAAAATAAATGTAGAGATTGTGATGAGGGAGGGGGTGGGGCACAGAAGATTTCAAGTTCTTAAAACAAGAAGATTGAATTAGACCAATATAAATGCATAGCCTTCAAATTTGATAGACTAACTTTTTCCCGGTGTGTGCAATTATCTTAGAACTCGTGATTTAATTTGCTTTATTTTTATGTGACTAATTGTTGACTCGTTACACCTTTAAAGGAAAAATATACTCCCTTCGTTCTAGGCAAAGAGTCCCCGTTTGAAAGTCAAACTTTTTAACAAAATGTCATTTTTAGTAGTTCATTAGTAATAAAATAACATTTTTATGCATTAATTTTTGAAAATGAACTCTTTAATGAAACATCCGAAAATGAAATAGGGCACTCTTTGCCTGGAACGAAAGGAGTATATGCTAATTAGGACTGGCGATTGAGTGGGTTGGGTCGGGTATGCGTTTATTCGAAACGGTTAACGGGTCAAAATGAGTCGTGTCTCATTATAACACAAAACTAAACAGGTCGAAATGTGTAATGGGTCATAACGGGTCGACCCGTTTCGCCCCACGATTTCCCATCAAAAAATACATTTATATAATTAAAAAAATAACGGGTCGCAATGGGCAACCCATTTCGACCCAAAAAACTAACGGGTCGGGTTGGATAGGTTTTGAGTTGTAATTGTCGAACCTAATGCTAATATAAATTACATTTCATTTTTAGTAATGTTTTTAAATATACATCAAAGCAATTTCTATGACTAACCATGTTTGATTAAAGTACAAAGCAAAAGCAACTGAATATCCTACCACAAAAGGTTCTTAGATTTATTATTCCACTGACCACATTCTCGTAATCTTAATTTTTTTAAATTCTTAACTAAAATGGATAAAATTTTCAGATTTCGTGGATGATAGTATTAATTGTAGATATACACTAGTTTTACTAACTATAAATACAACAATAATTTCATAGGATATGCAAGAGCAATAAACATGGGAGCTAACAAGATATCCCTAGTTAGAATTGCTAATGAGAGGAAAAGGAAATCTACCCTTAGGAGAAGGAAGCAGGGATTGTTCAAGAAGTTGGCTAAGTTTTCAAAATTATGCAATGCAGAAGTAGGCGCCATCATTTATAGCCCGGAAGCAGGGCCGTTCCTGACATTTCAAAGGTCCGGGACAAAATAACGAATAAGGGCCCCAAGCTCGATTTCTTGCTGGAATGCTGCACCAACATATAAGAAATAATTTGTAAATTTCTAATCTATTATCTACTTAAACAATTTTTAGACTATATGATTTTGAAAAGAAATTGTGGATCAACAAAAAAATTATTTTACGAGCCCTAAAAACCTTAAACCAAAAGAAATATGAGTTTGAGCCTTTGAGGGTTTAGGGTCTGAATGTCTGATTCGTCTGAAGCAGAGAAGGGCCTGGAGAAGGGAAAATTTTGGAAAATTGATATTGAAATAAGGAAAATTGGACGAGTACTTGCATCATCAGTCCTTCACCGGCGCCGGCGGCTTCGAATTTGTGGATGAGGAACGACAGAGTGACTAAGTGAGACTGTGAGAGTTTTTCTTGCTTTGAGCCTTTGAAATCGAACTGAAGCAAAGCCTGAAGGTGGAGTGGAAATTACTCTGGCGACCATAGATGCATAGGGAAGACTGAAGAGTGAATCTCGAGGTCGAGGGCCGTCGTTGATCGTTCCATCTCCTTGATCTTTTCGTCCGATCGTCCCCATTGTTAAGCCGCCTTCCATCTAATCAACCTTTAAGATCATCGCATCAAGCTTCGCTGCTTTCTTGTTTTGCACAATTTTCCATATTCCCTATTTATATTTATTAATATTATATTTATATATCATATATATACTATACAAATAAATAAAATTTGGGCCCCTAATTTTTTTGGGCCCTAGGCGGTCACCCCTTGCCTATGCCCAGGAACGGCCCTGCCCGGAAGAAGAAGTTCCAACGGTTTGGCCATCACTTCCAGAGGTTGGTGAACGGTTAAGGAAGTTCCGAACGATATCAAATCCGACAACAAGTACCAAATTGGTTACCCAGTATAGCTACGTTCAGGATAAGTATATGAAAGATAGAGAAAAGCTTCAGCAATCTAAACAAAAGAATGATGAGAAAGAGATGCCAGAAATCGTGAACCAACTCCTCGAAGGTGAGACATTGGACCAACTTGATGCAAGGAAGCTAAATCTTGCGTATATCTTCATAGGTGAGAAGATGAAGGCTCTTCAGACAAGCAAGCATGGATCGAATTTGAAAAAAGATATGTCGATCTCCTCATCCCTTCTTCCTCCTCCTGTTGCCCCCTCTTCATCCTCTCCAAAGTCCAAATAGAATCTCCAAATGATGAAGGTAGAGCTCAAGGTTGTATAGCTTATGGAAGTCCTTCATCTAACATGTACATTGAAGATTTCCTCAGTAGCAAGTAGCATCTACCTACAATCTGCAAGATAAGCTGGTTTTAATTAAGGTACTTAATAAAATGCAGGTTCCACCATAAACTGCAAGAAGATCTGTACAAGTCAAGGGAAACACAGATTGTGTTTGGCTTGACGATTTAGATGTTGGATTTTGGATTCTTTAGAATTTCGTTTTGTTATGATCCAAGGAAAAAATGAGAAGAAAAAGTCCATGTTTCTAAATATTGCGAAGAGAACCTTATGTTATATTTGCTTTTCTTAAAATTGAGTATTTAATTTGGATTTTTTAGATTTTCTTTTTAAATCTTGCGAAGAGAATCTTTTTTTTTTTTGGTATTTATCTATATTGATTTGCACATTTTTCTATATTAAAAGAGAGTAAGTTTTCTCTAAAACGGTCTTACGGACCGTGATTCGTAAGATGGAACCCCACTCTCTTACAACTCATCAACACATGGTGATCGAGTAAATATGATATGTTTTATTAAAAAATATTTGTTAAATCATCTTACCAAAATTTATGCCATTAAAAATATGTTGAATCAGTTTCACGATGTTTTATCATATTCTTATTTTCACTCTACACTTACAAGCTCTTTGATCATAACATAAAACTTATATTATTTGTCTTATAAATTGATTATAATGT
>JABEVN020000383.1:0-20000 GCA_013146195.2 Codonopsis lanceolata | reverse complement strand
TAATTTGTAATAAAGAAATAAAAAGTAAGCCTTTTTAAATGTTGAGATCAAATCAAACAAGATTTGAAACTCCATTAGGAAAAAAAATTAACAATGAATTAAATTTTTATCCACCGACAGAGTATAATTTTTTTTTTACACAAACAGTTTTTGGAATGATTAACCAAAATTTTAAAAAATCAAGATAAAGATTATGATTGTCACGTGTAATATCAAAGTGATGCTTTTGTAAAAAGGATTATTATTCCCTACTGGTGATGAACATTTTACTCATTAACAATTACAAAAACTCTATTCTCCAATCCTAAAGTATGAGTTGTTAATATGTATCTTAAGTAGAGCCGGCAAAAAAAGCCTAAGCTTACAGGTTGGCCCTCTCCATCCAATTTTTTGACAGATCGGACTTTAGATATTGCGATAAAAAAAAACGCATGTCCTTTTTGCCCGGGCTTGGACCAAAAAAATCGGGGCTTTTTTGGGCCGGTCCTACCCAAAATTTATGTATATTATATTACAGACAATAAAACAATATAAAATTACAATAGAAGAAGCTCAAGTCCAATTATCCAATAAACAGCCCCACTGGCGAACTGGCCCAACAACAAGTCAACAAGGATTCATCTTCTGTCATTAGTCAAGCGATGAAGCAAGCGACTCGCACAATCTATTATTTGGGAATTTGGACTTGGGGACCGACCTTGTGGTTAGGGACTTAGGTTAGGCTATTCGCTAAAGTAGTCGTTTTATTTTTAAAACCAACTATTTCAATTTTTACAGTAGCTTGGTAATTTGGCATATAGGTTGGTTAAATAAGTTTGGTATATAGCTTGGTTACATTATAGTCTGTTAGTCTGTAACTAAGCATGTGTATTAAAAATTAGTACTTCTTACAGTTACAGTGTCATGTACTCACATTGATATTAAATAAGTAATCATTAATAATTGAAAATGCTTTTAAGTAGTCACATTGATATATATGTTAACTGTTAAGTATTCAACTTTGAAATTGATGTTAAAAGATTTGGCGTCACTGCATTGACCTTTTCGTTTATGATTAATTTTATTACTTTATGTTTATAATGCTACTGCGAGTGACTTTGAATTGTAAAATTTATTACTTTTTATATTTATGACTGTTGGTTGATTTTATTTCGGGTCGGGCCGACCCATAGGCCCATTGAATTTCGAGGCTGATCGAGCTAGCCCAGTTGCAATCTCTAATTGTAAGTCATATCTATAGATGGAAGTGTTAGTAATAGTAGATGCCACAACCACCACTCAAACGCCGCGACTATCTCCAAATCGATCAAATCGCTTAGGGAAAAAATCGGATTAGTCGTCCTAGGCACCTGAGTAGTTAGCTGCTTGTGCAATGGCGGAGGAGGATGAAATGAGGAAAGAAAGAAAGAAAATAAAAAGAGAAGGAAGCTGGAACTGGGGAGTGGGGAAAGAGAAAACAAAATAAAATTGAGAAAGAAGAGAGAAGGAAAGAAAAAAATTAGACCCTCACCACCTCTTCATAAACTCAGATCTAGTTCTTCATCTGTCGGAGAAATGAGGGGTCGGGAAATTGGAGTGGGGGGGACGGCTGGAGCAGGGAAAAGTAAAGAAAAAAGAATGGAGAGTGGGTGGGGTAACAGAGGCGAGAACAACTTTGAAATACAGGAGTTTTGGGAAAGGGGTTTGACTTTGGGTGGAAGATCAGAAAAGAAGAAAAAGATATCCGTGGTGGTGCAGGGTGGGTGGGGAAATTGTACAATGCACCCCATGCTCACCAGCTTTGAGTTATTGCTAGATTTGGTCTCCCTTAAGTTCAGAAAGTTATAAAGAACCCCTAAATTCTTTTTTCTTTTTTTTTGTGTTTTTATATTTTAAAGTTTAGTCTATTTACAAATTTACACAATGTAGTTAATGTATGTGTTTGATGAAATGACAATAATAAGAATTTTGAGAAATTTCAAATTTGTAGCTGGTGTTTGATGTATTTTAGAAATGTACATTAAAAATCGAGAACTAATGTAATTATGTCTTAATTTCTAGACCCCGACTAGGCACCCTAGGCGCTAGGTGCTCGTCTCACGCCTAGCGACTTTTAGAACCATGGCCATAATAAGAAAAATATATACTCGTTACTCCTCCTATCCAAAAATTATTGTCTTGCTTTCATTTTTCATCCGTTCCAAAATAATTGTCTTGTTTGAAACTTTCTTTTAAGGATAATACTTTTACCCTTACTTTTAATAAAGATACACCTACGTCCAACTAATTAGGAATGTATTTTATGTATAATCTATTTATAGTTGTAATATTGTCAAACCATTGTAATTGGTAGGATCCTTAAGATTAGCCTCTCAATTAGTCATGTAAATTGTATAAAGTTGTTGTTACTATTTATTCAATAAACAATTTGAATTGATCTTTCAATATGGTATCGGAGCCATAAGCATCCTCTCCCAAAAAAATGGTTCTTCCTTCTCTCTGACTTCCTCTCGTTCCCAGTTTTCCCCTCTTTTCTCATGGCACCTTCTAATAACAATGCTCTCATCCCAACAAAACCGAACCCACCAAACCTTTTATCATCATCTCTTTCAATCATACTCTTAAACTAACACCTACAAACTAGCTACATCTCATGGCAAACCCAAATCAAAGCCACTTTTATTGCTCATGACCTCTATGAATATCTTGATGGCTCTCTTCCTACTCCACCTCCAACTATCACTACTGAAAATGTCTCCACTCCCATGACGCTTGGCAAACCATTTCTAAAACCTATCCCAATCCCTCCAAGGCCATCATAAGTAACTCAAAGATCGCCTCTAAAACATCAATAAAGGTACTCGTTCCATCACCAAGTATATGCATGACATCAAACTTTTCTCGGATCAACTTGCATCTCTTAAGAGTCCTCTTGATGCCAATGATATAGCTGATCGTGTTCTTGATCAACTCAATGACCCTGACAACCTAATTTTTGGGGCTCTCTCCGGCACCCTCTCGCCTAACCTTGTTCCGCTCATCTCTCAATGCCAAACCTCCCATGACGCTTGGCAAACCCTTTCTAAAACCTATCCCAATCCCTCTAAGGCCATCTTAAGTAACTCAAAGATCGCCTCTAAAACATCAATAAAGGTACTCGTTCCATCACCGAGTATATGCATGACATCAAAAAATTTTCTCGAATCAACTTGCATCTCTTGGGAGTCCTCTTGATGCCGATGATATAGCTGATCGTGTTCTTGATCAACTCAATGACCCTGACTATGAGAATGTTCTCAATGTCATTCACATCCGTGACTCTCCCATCTCCTTCAACGAGTTACACGAAAAAACTTCTTATTCCCCCTATCATGCTATGTTGTGCACAGCGGAAGACTTTGAAAACAAAATAACAGAGTATAACAAGATCAATAGAAAAGAAGAGAGAGAGATTGGGGCCAATAGACTTTCAAAATTTTATTAGAGCCAACCTTGAAAATGTTCTAGGGATACAACTATTTATATGGATACAACAGAAACCCTAAAACCCTTAAATAAGGAAACCAGACAAAACTGAAAAACGGGACTAAGCGGTCGCCTAGTCCTCGACACTAGGCGACCGCTTAGATTCCAGTAGCGCACTGAAAACCAGCAACGAGTAGGTGGTCACCTAATCTTTGACACTAAGTGACCGCGTTGTTTCCAGTAGCTTGGTCTGAAGTAATCATGAATAAGCGATCGCCTAGTCCTTAATAATGTCTTCAGTCTCATTCTCATAAATTTCATCTCTCTAATGTATTACATGTTCCATATGCTTCTCACAATATTATTTCTATATCTAAATTATGTCCTGATAATAATGTCTTCATCACATTCTCATCTAATCCTTTTTATGTGAAAGACAATCAAACATGGACAACTCTTCTTCATGGCCCTACTAAGTCCGACATCTATGACTAGAATCTCATCGTCCCTTCCATCACTCCAACTGTCCACTCCGTCTCACTATCTCTTCACCTCGATTGGCATCACCGCTTAGGACACCCATCGCATACTATTCTCAAACATATTAGTTCAATGTTAAATTTTACATTTCAGCCTTCTACCTCCTTAAACTGTAATTCTTGTGATTGTAATAAAAGTCAAAAGCTACCCTTTTTCTAAATCAACTCTTACCTCTGCTGACCCTCTTGATATAATTTTTAGTGATGTCCTATCTATTTTTATGACAATTATAAATACTCAATTATTTTTATAGATCACTAGTTATTTATTTTTAATGAGATATATATATATATATATATATATATATATATATATATATATATATATATATATATAATATAACTTTTAGACATTATAATTAGATTATTAATCTCTTCCATATTTATAATTTTTTTCTATTGTTACTATATTAAACTTTTATTTGACCTAAATACTTTTAAAATTGATATAAGTTTCTAGCTAACGTGAGATACATATTTTGTATTAATAATAATAATTTTTTTTGATCTAAAAACTTTTAAAATTAACATTTAACATGATAATAATATCATAAATCATTTTTTTAAAAACTTTTAAAATCATAATTCATTTTTAAACAATGTGAAATACTTATTTTATATTTTTATTGGTAATGAAAGTTTAAGTCTTTTATCTATAGACTTTAAAATCAACACCACATTTTAACCATGTGGCATACATATTTTCTATTGGTAATAACAAAATATATCTTTATCTAATGACTTTTATAACCAATACTCATTTATAAATAATGTGAGATACATTTCTTTGTAACCAATGTGAGATACTTCTTTTCTATTTCTATTGGTAATAAAAGTTTAAGACTTTTATCTAAATACTTTTAAAACAAACATCTTTTTCTAAATAAACATCTCTTTCTAACCATGTGGTATACATCTTTTCTATTGGTAATAATAGTATTTTTAAAACCAACATTAATTTCTTACAAATGTAAGATGCATTCTTCTATAGTAATAATAATAGTCTTTTATATAAAAACTTTTGATATCAACATCTCTTTCTAAACAATGTGGGATACATCTCTTCTATTGGTTATAACATAAAAATAATAATAGTAATAGTATTCTAACAATGTGAGATACTTCTTTTCTATTTCTATTGGTAATAAAAGTTTAAAACTTTTATCTAAAGACTTTTAAAACAAACATCTTTTTCTAAACAAACATCTCTTTCTAATCATGTGGTATACATCTTTTCTATTGGTAATAATAGTATTTTTAAAACCAACATTATTTTCTAACAAATGTAAGATGCATTCTTCTATAGTAATAATAATAGTCTTTTATATAAAAACTTTTGAAATCAACATCTCTTTCAACATCTATTGATTATCATAAAATAATAATAGTAGTATTATTTTTCTTAAATAGTTTTAAACAATCTCTTTGTAAACAATGTGATACATCTCTTGTATTGATAATAGCATAAAAATTTGTTTATCTATAAATTTTATAACCAATATATGTTTTTAAATAATGTGGATCTCTTTGTAACCAATGCGATATACATTACCTAAAAACATTTTAAACCAATATCACTTTCCTAACTAATGTGAAATACATATATTTTTTTAATTGGTATTAAGTCTTTTATAAAAAGACTTTTAATACCTACATCACTCTCTAACCAATGTGTAATACATCTCATCATTTGGTAATAATAGTAGAAGTTTTTAATCTAAAAAAAATATCAAAAAGTAACATCTCTTTCTATATAATGAGATATATCTCTTCTCTTCTTTTTTATTAATGATAAAAGTAGAAGTCTTTTTATTTAAACACTTTTAAAATCAACATCACTTTTTAACCAATGCAAGATTTATCTCTTTTATTGGTAATAATAGTAATTAAAAACCAACATCAATTTATAACAAATGTGTGATATATATCTTCTATTGCTAATAATAGTAAATCTTTTATATAATCTAAAATAATTAAAAATCAACATAATTTTTTAACCAATGTGAGATATACATCTTCTATTGGTAATAATGGTAGAAGTCTTTTATCAAAAAAATTTGAAAACCAACATCACTTTATAACAAATGTATGATACATCTTTTCAATTAGCAATTAATAATAGTATTTTTAATACAAACATCAATTTCTAACCAATGTGTGATGCATCTCTCCTATTGGTAATAATAGTAAAATATTTTGTAACCATGTGAGATACATCTCTTGTAAAAGTGAAAATATGTAGTCTAATAATATAAAATAATTTATATTTAACTTCATCTTCTAGCCAATGTGAGATATACATTTTCTATTGGTAATAATGATAAAAATCTTTTATCATATATATATATATATATATATATATATTTATATATATATATTTATTTAAAGTTGGTGAGGAGCACACTATGGTTGTGCCACCTCACCACCTTTGAATAAATCTTCATTCTAAAGCATTCATGTGGAAGTTTTAAAATCTTTTGGTTTCTAGTGACTTTGAAAATCAACATCACTTTCCAACCAATGTATGATGCATTTCTAACCAATGTGGGATACATCTCTTCTATTGTTGAAAAATTAGTGTTTTTAGTGAAAGAAATTGTGCAACTTGATGCACGAATTTCTTTACGTGTCATTTGTTTGTTGACGAAGGTAATTGTGCAAATGTGTTCTACTCGGTGAGAGTATCAAAATGATATATTTATTTGTCAAAATCGAGTTTTGGATAATAAGATATCAAGACTTAAAATTTAATACTTGTTAACAAAATTAGTGTTTTTAGTGAGATAAATTGTGCAACTTGAAGTATGAATTTCTTTACGTGTCGTTTGTTTGTTGGCAAAGGTAATTACGCAAATGTGTTCTACTCGGTGAGAGTATCAAAATGATATATTTATTTATCCAAATCGAGTTTTGGATGAATAAGATATCAAAAGTTAAAGTATAATACTTATTAAAAAATTAATGTTTTTGGTGAAAGAAATTGTGCAACTTGAGCCACAAATTTCTTTATGTGTCATTTGTTTGTTGACAAAAGTAATTGTGCAAATTTGTTCTACTCGGTAAAAACATCGAAATGATATATTTATTTGTCCAAATCAAGTTTTGGATGAATAAGATATCGAAGCTTAAAGTATGATGTTAAAAGTGAGTCATTAGAAGTAATATCTAACCTTGAAGAGTTTTATCCCACATTTGTTAGAAGTAATATTAGTTGTAATTTTTTTAAATATAAGTCTTCTACTATTGACAATAGAAGAAGTTATATATACTAATACTAATACCTCTTATCATATTAATTATTATTATGTATTATTATTAGCTAATGACTAGAAACCCAAAAGTATATATATCTTCTATTGCTAATAATAGTAACTCTTTTATATAATCTAAAATAATTAAAAATCAACATAATTTTTTAACCAATGTGAGATATACATCTTCTATTGGTAATAATTGTAGAAGTCTTTTATCAAAAAACTTTGAAAACCAACATCATTTTATAACAAATGTATGATACATCTTTTCAATTACTAATTAATAATAGTATTTTTAATACAGACATCAATTTCTAACCAATGTTTAATATATCTCTTTTATTGGTAATAATAGTAGAATATTTTGTAACCATGTGAGATATATCTCTTGTAAAAGTGAAAGTATTTAATCTAAAGACTTTAAAATCTAGTATTTTTCTTTTTAAACAATGTGTTATACATCTTTTTTATTGGTAATAATATAAAATAATTTAAACTCAACATCATTTTCTAGCCAATGTGAGATATACATATTCTATTGGTAATAATGGTAAAAATATTTTATCATATATATATATATATATATAAAGTTGGTGAGGAGCACTATGGTTGTGCCACCTCACCACCTTTGAATAAATCTTAATTCTAAGGCATCCATGTGGAAGCTTTAAAAACTTTTGGTTTTCTAGTGACTTTGAGAATCAACATCATTTTCCAACCAATGTATGATACATTTCTTCTATTGGTATTTAATAATAGAATTTTTTAAACCAACATCAATTTCTAACCAATGTGGGATATATCTCTTCTATTGTTGAAAAATTAGTGTTTTTAGTTAAAGAAATTGTGTAACTTGAGGCACGAATTTCTTTACGTGTCATTTGTTTGTTGATGAAGGTAATTGTGCAAATGTGTTCTACTCGGTAAGGGCATCAAAATGATATATTTATTTGTCCAAATCGAGTTTTGGATAATAAGATATCAAGAGTTAAAGTATAATATTTATTAAAAATTTAATGTTTTTCGTGAAAGAAATTGTACAACTTAAGACACAAATTTCTTTACTTGTCATTTGTTTGTTGATAAAAGTAATTATGCAAATGTGTTCTACTCGGCAAAAACATCGAAATGATATATTTATTTGTCCAAATCAAGTTTTGGATGAATAAGATATCAAGGCTTAAAGTATGATGTTAAAAGTGAGTCATTAGAAGTAATATCTAACCTTGAAGAGTTTTATCCCACATTGATTAAAAGATGTTAGTTGTAAAAGTTTTTTAATATAAGTCTTCTATTATTGACAATAGAAGAAGTTATATATACTAACACTAATACCCCTTATCATATTGATTATTATTATGTATTATTATTAGCTAATGGCTAGAAAACCAAAAAAATATATATATATCTTCTATTGCTAATAATAGTAAGTCTTTTATATAATCTAAAATAATTAAAAATCTATATCATTTTTTAACCAATAATTGTAGAAGTCTTGTGGGTCCCAATGGTCACAATAATAAGCTAGAAGGGGGGAGGGGTTGAATAGCTTATTAAACACTCAAAACTTTTTAAGTAAATTCTTTGAAGGATACTTATAATCTATTGAAAAGATTAAGTAGCGGAAGACCTTCAAAGAAGTTGATCCAGGTCTGCCGATAAGGACTACCGGTAGACCTTTACAGATTACTTTAAGTTCTGTTGTAAATGGATAAAGATAATCAAAGTACTTAAGCAGTTCAAATGATGATAAGAAATAACACAAGTATTTTGGGATGGTTCACACTATAAAGAGTGCTACGTCCACCACCAAGGCAGTCAACCTTGGATTTAAATAGTGCACTATGTTTTCCACTTAGATCAATTACAAAGAATATCCCTAATGGATCGTGTACAAAATATTGACTTGTGTTTTGGGTCTAGGGAATTAAATATCTGTGAAAAAATATTTAATTCATGCAGAAGTATAGTTAATGAAAGTAAACAACAAGAAGTTAAAGCAATAAGTGTTGATGAACAGCTTCTTGTTGTTGACGAGGACTTCTAGATCTGTATAGGATCTCTTGATTGCACTGAGCTGAAGGACTTGGAGTTTATGAAGTTTCAGAGCAATCCTTTTAAGTGTTCGATTGATTCTGTACAGTTGCTTCTTTTTCAGTCTTCAATGGTAGCATTTATAGCAGGTGCACTTCAAAAGATCCGTTGGAGAAGACGAATACTTCAACAGCTCTTTTCAACAATGCATTAAATGCATGGGGCTGTCAGTCAAGAATTTTCGTCTTCACAGATATCTAGAGCAGGGAATGATTTCTGAGATCTTCAAAAAGGTGGGCGATTTAGGTGTCAGATCTGAGAGTTGTTGCAGAAAGTAGGAGACAGTCTGCTTTTCCTGCTTTCACTATTCAGGACGAAAAGTCTTCCTGCTTTTCGGAAAGTTGCTTTCGGCGGCTTGATATGTCAGGGAATGTCTTGGATTTAATTCAAATAATGATTAGGATAAGTTTGAATTAATCCAATGAGTCATTGCTGGATAGGACACGTCATAGAAGATCAGGTGGACACGAGGTCTACCGTTTGTGGGCTTTAAGCAGGTCTTCCGATAAAGCTTGTGGAGAGGTCTTCCGGTGAACCTGTAAAGTCCTATAAAAACTATACTAGGCAAAGTTCTATACAGTTGTCACGCACCGATTAGCCAAGTATAAAACTAGATGTAATGAACTGAACAGATATAAATCTAACATAAGAATCAACAATCTCCTCCTATTTATATCGAGTCATCATTACTACAAATGAGGGCTAAAAACAGACTATGTGATAGATAATAGCATGTCTGAGAATTTTATATATAAAGTAGCAGAAGACATGCCTCTATCAAACAGACGAGCACCTCAAGTGTAAAGAACTAATCTAAGTGCATACAAAGGTATATAAAAAAATCATAGCACTGTACACAGATTAGCAGCAATTTAAAATAAATTTAAACTGAACGTTTAAATTCTAAACAGATATGAAAAGTAAAGTAACAAGAAAACAAGACAATTTTGAAAAACAGATATTCTTCTGTATTTATAAACAAGATGTTTACAGATTACAGAGTTTTCAAAATATAAGATAGATACAAAGGTAAGGGAAGAAAAGATACACAACTACCAAGGTCTTTTCCCTTTGCCTTTGTCTGCAACCTCTTTTCCCTTCGTTTCGCTTTAGCTCTTCCATTCTCGTCTCACACGCATCAGTAGGAGGTCTGGTGGAATGAGAACGGTAGTCCAATTCTTCACGAAGACGGCTGTTCTCTTCCATCTACATTCTGTTTATAGACCTCATTTGCTTCTCCTCCGTGATGGCCAGATCACGATCACGATTCGCATTCATAATGTTGTGAGCAGAGTCACGAGCAATGCGGTTGAGCTCTAGAACCGGAGGGCGGCCATTGCCGAGATGGAGAGTGATGGCATGGAATAACTCGTAGAAAAGGGAGGAGCAGATACGAACACACTCATCTCGTTGAGCTTCAACGTTGATCTTGACATCTGTGAAGTCGTGTCGTATCTATCCAAGCGAGTCCAGACATCCTCTTGGAATTGGCGTAGAAGGGCTGCAGTGCGGTCATTGGCTTTGGACGCAGCAGTGGCAATCTAGCGGTAGAGATGCTAGTGAGGCGCTAGTCTTCGTATATTGCGTCCAGCCTTGACAAAATTTCATCATTGGCCGGTTGAGTTGACGTTGAAGCCTGGCCAATATGAATAACTTCTTCCGAAGATGGTGGCCGGAAGGGTTGTTGTGGTCGAGGGGGAGAGGAGTCGGAAGAGGAAGAGTCGGATGAGGAGGTAGAGGAAGAGAGGGTTATAGGTGGAGGTGGAGGAGGGGTTGGTGGGGAATCCAGTTCCATATCAGTGTCAGAATTTTCACTGATATGGGAGGATTCGGACAGGGGGTCGGTAGAAAACTAGAAAGAAGGGGCATGGTAAAAGAGGGATTTTGGTTTTCGTAGGGAAGGTTGAGGAGGTTGTTGGGTAGGGGTGAATAGGTCTGCTACCGACGAAAGTTCGAAAAGGAACTTGGCGGCAACAGAGTCTATTGGCTGTGGGGGAGGGTGGGAGTTGGTTGTGGTGTGGTCGATGAAGTTGGTTGGGATTGGGGAGGTGAGGACGGGGTAGATGGGTCAGGTGAGTAGTTAAAAGGGGAAGGTGGATGAGGAGTGGGGGTTCTGGCTGACTCCTCCTGAGTTTGAGGCTCCTCCTGAGGGATAGGCTCCTCCGGAGGTGGTGAATTCCTCTGAGTAGATGACTCAGGAGGAATAGTTGAAGTGGTGGGTGAGGCGGTAGAGGGTGGGGTGTTGGTGGTTGGTTGGGCGTCGGTAGTGGTAGTTGGTTGGCTTTTGGTAGAGGTAGTTGGTTGGCTGGCGGTAGAGTGTTTGGGACCGGCAGCTCTTCTTTTCTTCCTTAGCGGTTGAATAGGAGACTCAGCTGCTTCATTGGTAGTGGTTGGAGTGTCTGCCGGTGGCTGGTATTCAAAGGTTTTACAAAGTCTCCTTCGTTTTGGTTTAAGAGTGGGTGCAGGAGATGGTGAGGTTGATTGACTGGTTTGGGTAGGTGGCTATGAGGAAGTGGTTTGTTGAGTTTGAGAGGTTGGTTGGGCTTGTGAAGTTTGGGCTTGGGTAGAGGAAGGGGTTGGTCTGGCTGTAGGCTGGTTCTTTTGGCCTTCCTTCATCTCTCTCCTAACCCATTTGGCCTGCTCCTCTTCGGTTGGAGTGGCCTCTAGGCCTTATGCGCTTTGTTTTCCCTTGGCGCCATCTTGGTTGAAGCATTTGCTGCCTCATCAGCCAAGTCTTTGGCCTTTTGATAAAGGGACGCGGCCACTTGATCGTCAAATTTTGCAGAGGGCCTTCTTGAAGGTTCTGCTGGCAGCGTCATGTGCTTCCATGTTGAAGCGTGTAACCAAGATAGGTGTAGGCTTGGCCACTTTGTCTATGGAGACGGGCGGTAGACCTTTTTGCAGTCTTCGCTTGTTCTCATATTCTGAGTATTTGCTAAAGAACGAAATGGTTAGCTGCTTCTCCTTGGCCACTGCAATCAGTTCATCTTCCTTTAAGGAAGAGTTGACATTAGCATCATCCCTTAGAAGGGCATTGATCAGCCTAATGAAGGGGCGCTTGCAAGTGGGGTTGTTCTTGGCTTTCTCCACCCACTGTTTTAATTCATTGAAGATGATGGCCCCCCAGTTAAGACGGAGTTGAAGAAATATGGCACTGGTCAAGTTAATTTGTTGGGCCGTAAACATATCGTGTGCTCCACTCTTGAATAGAAGCCCCTTGTCAATGAGGTGGCTTGAGCAGTATACATCCACAGGGAAGAGATTTCGAAGCATTTTCCCTTGCGGTTCTCTATAGGTATCTACTCCCCTCATTGCTTCCCAGGCATGTACAGCCTCAGCAATGGTTGCTGCAAGAGGTCCGCAATAATGCACGCCGATGATGGTGGAAATTGATTTAGCGGAAATGGAGATGGGACGGCCTCGAATCCATCCTCGTAGAGCGTTCTTGTTCATGAGCTCCATTCTCTTATAGAATTCTTCTGCCAAAAAGATGCTGTAATTTTTATCATTGAGGCAGAAGAGGGGTAGAATACCAGAGGCGTTCATGTCCTCGCATGCTTTGACGCCAAGCCTATTGTGCGTGGTGATCAAGGTCAATGCACATTCCTGGAATGTACAGCTTCGGGTCCAGAGCGACTATAATGTCATGAGAGGCGGGAAAATTAGGATATCCCGGAAGGTTGACATCCTTACTAGGAGGAATGACGGTCTCTGGGTTTAGCTTCGATTTTGAAGTTCTTGCCTGAAAGAAATACAAATAAAAAATTAGGGCTTTTCACCTCAAGAGTTTAAACAAGCAGAAATTTCAAGGTTTTCTGAAAATATTTGGAATTTTTGAAGAGAAAACTTGAAACCCTAGAATGTTTAGAGAGTCCAAACCATAGAAATGTATAACAGAAGTTTTTCATAAGGATAAACGATGAATATTCATAAGCATCGTTAGTTTTCTAGGTTTTTAAGAACAACAATGGCGGAAACTGTATGAAACTCGAAAGTGACCGTTTGAATTCCAACATAATTTTAGGTTATGAAATGAAATGCAAAACAGAAAACAATAAGTTTCAAGTAGAGAATGTAGAAAAACATACCATTGCTGTCGATGAGAAGAAGAAACAAGAAGAATTTGGATTTGCAGAAAGCAGTTACACAGAGAGAGTATGAATAGAGAGAGAAATATTTTTGTCAAAGGGGTTCCGTAAAGTTTGGCAAAAGGCGGTTCAAGGTCTATTTAAAGGCGAGAAAATTTGAGAAAGCGGGAACTTAAGATATTTTCTTAAGTACCAAATTTTATCCTTGACCCCCTTTATTGCTTTAGAAACCTCTTTAGCAAAAAAAATAGACTAAGTAAAAAAATACTAACCTTTAAGTCTTCCGGTAAAGGAGAACTTGTAACACCCCGCTCCTTCGTTAGCTCGGTTTGCGTGCTATACTTGCACTTCTTCCTTTGTTGACTGTATGTTTGGTTTGCGAGAGGGTCTAGATGTGTATGAGAGACCACATTAAGACCAAAACACTATTAAGAGATGCCATATAGTTGTTGACTTGCTAAAGTCACTAGTCGTGACTCGACGATAGTCGGAATGCGACGCGATTGAGAATTTACTTGCATTTTGTGTTCGTGACCTCGGTTTGGTCTTAGACCTCTATATGAAGGCTTATTAATATGTTTAGATGTATTAGACTTCAAGTTTGAGGTGTTCCTTAAGTCTATCGATGATTTGGAAGCGTTGGAGATAGCGTTCGTCTCTATCGCGTAGTTCGGGGATCGAGTCGCGTAATCGTCTCTCCTTTGGAGTTCTTATTTCCCTAGTTGTTATTCAACTTTCTAGAAGTATTCAAGCTTCTTCATTAGCCCTTAAACTTTCCTTAAAAGTCTCCTTTCAATGCACGTTCAATTGCTAGTTCATTCGTCGTTCCGGTTGCACGTTGTTGCACCTCTTCCCGGATTCGTTCCAAGTAGTTTCGGGGGTCGTTGTGAGTGTTCTGTGGGAGTTCTAGACCAACTTTGAAAGGGGTTTGAACCTTGATTACTTTGGTTAAGTGTTTGGGGTCTTTTAGGTTGATTTGTCCCTCCGACATGTTGTAGCCGTTGAGTGGTTGTTTATCAGGTTGGTATTTTGTTGATTCGCCGGCCTTAGGTTTGCCGATGGTTTGTTGCCCGTGCGCATTGTTGCGTCACGCGCGTCGTAGATTTGTCGAGAGATAGTTATCTCTCAGCCTTGTATTCCTTGGTTTTTAATTATAGGTTTTGGTCCCACTTATGATTCGCTTCCGCAGGTGTTGATTTTTATTATTCTGTATTGTTGTTATGGCTTTACCTTCCTGTTCGAGCTTCATGGCTCATCTTTTGACTCGCACCATTATGCTTAGCGGATGCTTGTCCGTCTTTTAGCTTGTCTTGACGGCACGACCTTGGGACTTTGCATTGGAGTCCGAGTCGGGTCGTTACACTTGGTATCAGAGCTATAGGTTAGTTGTTTCGCCAGGATAGGTTCCTTGGCCTAGTTTGGGTGGGTTTATTGTTGAGTTATTAACGCTGAGTGTTCTTTGTAGGCGTATTATGTCAGGAACTTGGCGTGGAACTAGTTCTAGCAGACCCCGTTCGGGTACGACTTGTGGCAACGAGAGAGGGGAGAATGTTATTGATCCGCGTGTGACCCCTCAACAGATGTTTGGAACGGAAGACGATTCTACCATTCTTGTGAGATTCTTGAAGTTGAAACCTGAGAGCTTCGATGGAGGACCCGATGCTTCTAAAGCAGAACTTTGGATAGAGAGCATGGAGAAGATCTTTGTAGTTATGGGTTGTGCGTCAGAAGAGATGGTGACCCTAGCAGTGTTTAAATTAAGTGGTGCGGCTGACCATTGGTGGCATGTGTTACGAGATAGTTGGAGACACCATGGAGTGCCTCAAGTGTGGGAAAACTTCACGATGGAGTTTATGGCACAGTTTATTCCATCAGTAGTTCGGGAAAGAAGAGAAGCGGAATTCATGGCGCTAGAACAAGGAACTATGACAGTGGCTCAAGATTCAAATAAGTTCACGAGTTGGCTCGCTATTGTGGTTACTTAGTACCAGATGAGGCTAGGAAGACCCGGCCGTTTGTGAAGGGCCTAAGGATGAAATATCGTAGGCGGCTCGTTCACTACACTTACGGATTACCAAGGCGCTGTGGATCGTGCGTATGCGATGGAGTTGGACATCGAGGAGTATGCTAAAAAGAGAACCTCGAGTACTATTAGAGGCAATGATGGTAATAGAGGGCAGGTAGCACCTCAGACAGTTAGTCAAGGAAATGTGCGTTGTGGTGGCCGGAGTGGTGTTACTACTTCTACTCAGAGGCGACGAAGTGATGAGTTGATATGCAATTTCTGTATGAGGACGGGACATGCCGAGAATAGGTGCCGGGTAAATCAGAAAGTGTTTTGCTTGTGGCGGTGATCATGTTCAGTAAAGATTGCCCGAGGATGAGAGTTAATCGATGCAGGAGTACTAGTCAACAATCTAGTGGCTCCAAGAGAGATGGTGATGGTCGCCTAGAGTTTGAGGTCGTCTTGAGCGTTGGCCATTCTTGAAGTTTTGAGACCTATCCAGAAATAGGAAGGTATATTCTTGTATACATATATGTAAATTATACCGTGGCTACTATTACCGTTATTATGAGTACGCGTTTTAATTGGTAGCTCATGTGCATGCATACATACATTATATGGTGTATTGTGTAATATTGATTATTTGCTCGATCGGGAATAATACCCCAACTTGAGATCAATATATGATATGGTTTGTTTTGTGAATTACCGGTAGGTAATCACACGTGGTATATGGATTCTTGTTTAGTCTATATATGTGTAAGAATATGCTACATATAGAGTTGTGGTTTTGTGTGGTTATAGAAAAGGCCATAATATATATATATATATATGTATATATATATATATATATATATATATATATATATATATATATATATATATATATATATATATATATATATATATGTATATATATATATATATGAAGTATAAATTGAGTGATGATACTTATCGGTTTGGTATGATGTTTGTATATTCTATAAAGATATGTTTTATGTAATGTATAATATAATACTATATTATTGTTAGTGGTTATTATGCGAGTAGGATATACACTCGACTTGTGATAAGGTTAAAGGTTGCGATTTAGAAGATAATCACGGCTGCACGGGAGGGTATGACGCCTCACCGCGAGTATTGAGACGTTAACGTTGTGTTAGGAAGTTTAGTGTATGCATTGGTTGTAGACTTGGTCTAGAGCTTAAGAAAGGATAGTTTTGCGGAGTATAGATGTTACGAGTATCGGTAGACATGTCGATTCCTTGTAATGATTCCTAGTGAGTTATCTTGGTTGAGTGTACTAGGTACACGAGTTTTGTGGTATTAGCTATGATTTGTTGTTTGCCAAGGTAATAGACCTTGTTACTTGGCTTGATTTTATTCAGTTATGTGCATTAGTTGTAGGAAACACCTATTTGATGCATTTACATTGTAGTATATTAAATTCTCATTTCATGATTATTATCTCTTGTTCATTCATTTCATTAGTATAGGAGACTGTTTGAAGGATGCTTAAAAAATTTTATTCATGAACCTTCGCTTCCTTCATACGGCGGAAACTTTTGAAACTAATTCAGAGTACCTGAATTGGTGAGCAAAAGGTATTCGTCGTTGGACTAGGATTGGTAAGAATTAAGTTAGAAATTGACCATACCTATTACCAAACGGAATGGACAGAAATGGAATGAATTTTCAAAACATTTCATTAATGTGTTCTTATATGTGTTCTTACCCGCGATTGGGAAATCGCGAGTGTGATTTACATGGTTTGAAATGCCAATTCGATTACCTTTAATTTGTTTGAGAATTGCTCCATAGGCAATTACTATTTCTTTTAACTTAGAATCTCGTGTGTTTGAATTTCATGTTGAGCCCCGAAACAGATAGTTTCGGTAGATTGGATGTTAAAATATCTTTGAATGTGTTCTTCATGTTGAAATTTGGATTATTAGAGTTTGACCCTCGTGTGTATTGTGGTTGAGTTCGGACCTAACGTTGGTTGTATCATGATTTAGAATTGGACGAATTCTTTTTTAAGGTGGAGAGAGTGTAACACCCCGCTCCTTCGTTAGTCTTGCCATGTGCTATACTTGCACTTCTTCCTTTGTTGACTGTATGTTTGGTTTAGAGAAGGTCTAGATGTGTATGAGTGACCACATTAAGACCAAAACACTATTAAGAGATGCCATATAGTTGTTGACTTACTAAAGTCACAAGTCGTGACTTGACGATAGTCGGAATGCGACGCGATTGAGAATTTACTTGCATTTTGTGTTCGTGACCTCGGTTTGGTATTAGAACTCTATATGATGGCTTATTAATATGTTTAGATGTATTAGACTTCAAGTTTGAGGTGTTCCTTAAGTCTATCGATGATTTGGAAGCTTTGGAGATAGCGTCGCCTCTATCGCGTAGTTCGTGGATCGAGTCGCGTAATCGTCTCTCCTTTGGAGTTCTTATTTCCTAGTTATTATTCAACTTTCTAGAAGTATTCAAGCTTCTTCATTAGCCCTTAAACTTGCCTTAAAAGTCTCCTTTCAATGCACGCTCAATTGCTAGTTCATTCGCCGCTCCGCTGCACGTTGTTGCACCTCTTCCGTGATTCGCCCGAGTAGTTTCGGGTCGCTGTGAGTGTTCTGTGGGAGTTCTAGACCAACTTTGAAAGGGGTTTGAACCTTGATTACTTTGGTTAAGTGTTTGGGGTCTTTTAGGTTGAGTTTTGAACCATTTCTGTCCGTCGGGCTTGCCCTCGCAGTGGAAATGACCTTGCCTCTGGCAAGGTAACCGTAAAATGGCATGTGAGCATCCGTGAGATGCGGTCGCATGGTATGGGACCATGCGACCGCAAGGTCCCCCAAACCTATTTCCTCTGCTTTGTCGCTTTACGACTTTTTACACCTAAACCCCTATTCAAAACCTTTTCTAAACCCCACCTAAACCCTCCCTAACCCTCCTTACTTATACCCTAACATCATTAACATGTTTTAAGAGTGGATTAGTGAGTGATTGAGTGGATTAAACAAGCCCAAAATCAGATTTTTATCAACCACAATGTGGTGACACTTGTCCCACTCTTGTTAACCCAATATAAGCCACAATCCGAGAGTTTGACTCTCATTTCACCCCTCCTCTCCAAAACGGGAATGGCTTCTCTCCTAGTTCCTCCATGAGTTCTCGAGGGTCCTTCTTGACCTTCCATGGTTCCTCTTCTTCGTTGCTCAAGCCCTAGCTATAGAATCGAAGAGCTCGAGTAGATTACTTCCAACCGACATTTTCGCTTTCTTTCTTGATTGGGGATCAGGTGTTATTTTCTCTCTTTTTGATTTTGTACTCATTGATCCTAAGGAAAACAAACTCTATGCTATTTGAGGTCAATGAGTACACATACTTGCTTGTGTGATTTTAAGTTGTGATTTGAGCATGTGAACTTGTTAAGAGCATATGTAGGATGACTCCTATGATTGTTGAAGTATATTGTTAGTCTTCATCTTGTGTTTCTAGGATATTGAGCATGCTAGAAATCATGTTTACATTCCATTTGGGTTTATTATGAAAGTATGCCTAAGTTTGGGGCTTTGGATATGTGAACTCACTAAACATCATGAGTATGATCATTTAATTGAAATTAAGTGATTTATGAAATGGGTTATGATTTATGTTGGATTTTGTTATGAATTTTAGTATTTGAAACAACCCCGAATTATTGGAGAAATTATTGTTAATTGAAGTGGGTGTTAATGTTGAGATTGATGAAGGGTGTAAATAATGAAACTTAGTATTTAGACTCAATCGGAGTCGAAATAAGTTCAATAATGTGTTAATGAACTCAAGCAAATCCTACTATTATGGGTTTCGTTTGACTATGATTATAATGAGTTCTTGGGTTGTTAGGCTTGGGAATCAAGCCCGAATGAATTTTGGGATTTTGTAGTATATAAAGAATGAAGTGTAGAATTAAGACTCAACGGAGTCGTTGTAAGGTCAATAATATAATAATGAGCTTTGTGTTGAAACCCTACGATGTTCTAAGTCTAGTTATAGTTATGTTAAGCATCTGAGTATCTCATTCGGTGTCCAATTGAGACACTCATGTTATAGAGACCTATGAGTATGTTTAGAGCGTGTCGTAGAGCACCAGCATTAGAGACCAACCTAATCTCTATGCTTTTAAGAAATGATTATTGAATGAGTTCTCTTTTAGGGAATTTGGTCACAAGGCACGAAAGCACTTCCGGGTTTTGACTATGGGTTAGTTTTAGATACCCTTGAGATTGGCTTTGAGGAAGTCGAGTATATATGACTCGTTGAGACTATGGTTGAGTCCGGTGTACCTTTAAGTGAAGCTAAATGATAAATCTTGATTTATGGTGCTCTTAGACTAAAATAATAGTCTTTGTTTAATCTTGAGTGTAGGACTATAAGAGACCTCCCGTCAGGATTTATTGATTTATAAGCTATTCTTGAATTGGTGATGGCTTGAGGATTATGAATACCTCAATATGTGGTTCTTGAACTAAACTTACAAGTTAGTTGAACATGTTAAGTGTGTACATTTGTGCATTGTTTATTGGGT
>JABEVN020000382.1:0-32939 GCA_013146195.2 Codonopsis lanceolata | reverse complement strand
AGACTCTACATTAGAACCTCCTCGTAACCATACTGGGTTACGTTATGGTATTGTTGAAGGGCATGTTGTTTTTAGTTGTTTATGTCCCAAAGGATTGAAGAATTGGTGGGGGGCTTGTTCTCATCTGATAGGTTCACTTCTACAGTGAGGGAGACTAAAAGCTCCAGTTCAAGGTTCAAAATGTCTGAGAAGCTCGAACCTAGAACTTGGAATTCACCAAACACCTTGAGAATAAAGCTCAAAAATAATAAATTTTCTCGTCTCTGGAATTGCTTCTCTGAAAAGATCCTCAAAACCATTTTGCTTGCTCAGACCAATATTCTAATACTACTAATGCTAGAACCAACCAAGGTTCAAAATTTACCATGTAAAGTTAAAGATGAAAAAAATGCTTACCACTCCAGTCTCATGATTCACACAAGTCATGTTGATGCGAGAATGGAAACGAACACTAGGGAGGTTTCGGGGTAATCCTTGTCACAGAATAGCTTCAGTTGGTAGATGACCGTCATGTACAGACTGAAATTAAAAAGAAGCACTGAGTTCAAAGTAACATTTATGGTGCATCAGAAAATAATTATACTGCATATTTTTGAAACAATAACATCGTCACACCCAAGAATAAAAGGCATGGAAAAGGGAAGAGGAGCAAAACTGTCGTGAGGCAAATTTTGGTATGAGATAATGCACCAGCATCTTGCTCACTAAAAGCTCCAATTTGCAGCGCATTTTCAGAAACGGAGTGGTACAAAAACCTCCATCGATACACCAATGTAGGGAATAAGCTGCATTTGGATCATGCGTTTGGCCCCAGCCAAAGCTTTAGAGGTTGTAGTAAATTCTCCGATTTAAACCCTTGAACAATATTTGCATTACTCCATTCAGTACAGTAACCAATTTCTTCTAGTCTATACAAGAATCAGTTGTTTCTTCCATAGCTTACCCAAATCTAGACCAACTGCTTGATAAAGGTAAGCATGTTCCTCACTCCATGCACAAGCCGTGAATGTGTCTTCTATATTCAAGACCAAGCACAGCTAATTATGTAGCTTACTAAAAAATAAGTTATCGTAAAGCTTAATCATTTCCAAGTTAAAGAAAGTCTACACAAGAAAGAAAAAACCTAAAGGGGGGTAATTCAGTTGTTGCTAAAGAGGCTAGATGGGGAATCATATAAGAACGCTAATTGTTTCACAAAGAATCTTTGCACAGGGTGATGTTGCTCCTTGCTAGAGTTGGGAGAATCCAGCCAATATTAGTCAAAGAAGCTAAAAAAACCTATACTAAAAAATTGAAGCTATGCCAACATATGGTTGGTTCCTATGACAACAATATGTCAAACTTGGAGGGAAATTACTCACATATTACGGGCTGCTGTTGAAGAGAGGGGGAGGGAGCGTCCTAAGACTGGGGGAAACCTTCGAGTCAAGGGGGACTTTAGACTTCCCAAAGACAGCAAGACAGGTACAGATTCCAAGAGGGTAATGTGTACAGAAGTACAGGGGAAGCCCACTTCCAAGGAGTAATTGGTGATTGTGATCTTCAGAAGGACTATAAGAGAGGTGGTGGAGGGAATTGCCAGTTTGCACGGGCAGTTGCAGAATCTGGGGTTTCCATTAATTTTATCATCATCCGGATTACTGGAGGTTAGAGCGGTTGTGGAATCTCCAACGGTAGTTGCAGGAGGGGATTCTAAGTGGTGTAAGAAGAGTGGTGACAAATCTCTCTAGCCCAAACTGTCCAAGAACTCACATTGTTCCAAATGGTTCAGGCAATGTGTACTGAAGTTTTGGACCCTTCTTCTAGAGCTTCGAGTAAAATGAGGAGTTCAGGAATGATTGTTGAGTAGAGATCACAGATAGAAGAGTGAGTAGGATTCAAAAGATGAATTACTTCGGATAAGTTGATAAATTACAAGGACCGTCTCTCCAGTCACTTACATTTGGTTGAATAGAGGTCAATGGGGGGATAACGAACTCAGTTGGAGGATCCTTTGGATTGATCAGCTGTAGTGATAGTTCAGAGCACATAGTTCCAGCTCCGGAACATTGCCTGTCCATGGAGTTGACCTTTCAGGGTTTTCCAACTCTTCTGCAAAGGATGAGCTGGTCTATGTATGATCTTGACAATGCGATTCACCTCACCCCCTTTTGATAACATCACAGCATTTTCGGTTTCTGTTGGATCTTCAAAGGGCATTCTTCATCTTCCCTCAAGCTCTTAAATTGCTCCTATGTCTCCAGTGGGGAATGGAGGTGGTGGGGAGATGGTCCTTAAGCTGACAAGGAATGGTGTTGACAATCAAGTTCCTCAGTAGGTGATGGAGATGATGGGGGTTAACTTGCTAGTTTGGATGGGAGGCGGCTCAGGGTTGTGGTAGAGTCAAGGGAATTGAGCAGCCAGTCATCAGGGTAAAGAGCTTCTGAGCTTATAGCCTTCAACTAACTACTAGGATTGCAGAAGGGTGGGAGGCGGTTTGGGAGACGGAGCCCATTAGTCCTTCTGTTTCTTTATGAGACCATTGGGCACAAAGTAACTACTACTAGTGCATATAAGTTTATCACTGAAGTGCTTCTAAGATATTCGATTGGCTGATAGATGCCACTTTGGTGACGAATGAGGCGGTGGACGATTTAAATCATAGAGGAAGGGTCCCGCTTTCCAACTAGATTTCAAGAAGGCATAAAAATGGCTAAATTGAAGTTTTTAGTCTCACTCATGGAAAGGAAGAGCTTCGGTTAAGTGGAAGAGTTCTATCATGGGTAGTCTCTCTTCTACTTCCATCTCAGTCATTATAAATGGAGATCCTAAATCCTGGTTTAGGTCGTACTCAGGTTTGAGGCAGTGAATCTTCCTTTCCCCTTTAACCTGGTAATTTATGTGCTGAGTAGGTCTATGTCCAGATGTGGTGTATCAGGGTCTTCTCGATGGTTGTTTGGTGGGAAGGGAGGTGGTGATGACTTCTCACCTCCAATATGCTGACAAAGCTAATTTTTTATCTAATCTCTCAACGGCATGCATTGTGAGAGCTAAAAACAAGTGATTCAACTCTGCCCTGTCATAAAGTTCCTTCATCTTCAAAGCTGCCAGTGTCAACAAAGAATTCAAAAGACATTGACTTTTCAGAAGAGGTCCGAGTCAAATAGTAATGGTTGTAGTTACATTCAGTTCCAATGCGCAAGAATTCTATTCAAGCCACCTGCTCAAAATAAACTCACATAGAAGGCACATATTCCTGAATCATCAAACAAGATGCACTCATCTCAGCCAAAAGGCCAAAGTAACCTATATCATTTCCATCATATAGAAAGCAATTGTCGCATACAGCCTCTCTGATTTAGCCGTCAGCACCCACTTTTAAAGGAACTAAATGCCAAATAACCCACTGCCCTCGGCTCCAGATTTGCTTCACTACTTCAGGTACTAATAAAAGCCTAACACAAGCTATGGGGAAATGATAGGTGTACAATATTTGTACTTAGCACCCAGGATTCTCCAAATGTGTATGCGTATCCAATAAATATGAACACTAGCAACAAAAACATTACAATGCTACTCTAAATTTACAAATATTTCTTCAAAGCAACAAAACTATAGGGATTCTACTCTGGATTTACAATTATTTCTTCAGACAAATTAGCTGCTATAAGCATTTCACTGAGTTAGTTAGAGCTAAAATATTAGTAACCATTCTCACGAGGGTCACCCGAGGCACCTTAGCATGAGAGAAGAGAGAGAGAGAGACTACAATGTCGGTAATATAATCTCAACCAATCTAATTTTGCCTGCACAACTCTGTCCCTACAAAAATATAGTCCCCACCTGAAGACAGGTAAACCGTAAAGGAAAGCATCGTAAGACAACTATTAAACCAGCTTTACTTTATCATATGTTGGACAATTAATAAATACCATAATTAACATGTTTAAAAATAGAGTATGGCCTAGACGAAGAAGAAAACATGGCTGTCAAACTTAACACGAGTACATCTGGAGATGGTACAAGTGACACCAGTTGGAGATAATACTAAATAAATCACTCAAAAGTCAAAATGGCGTCAACAAGTACAAGGTAGACCAAAATAGGTGACAATTAAGAAGAGCAAAATATCAACAGCAATGGTAGAGAGAGTGAGAGAAACTATATGTGGATGCTGATTTTTTTATTTAGTTTTTATAAGTTAAGAAGGATACCGTGGCTTGAGTGATATTTTAAAAAACAGAAAGCTCAGTTGCTCTTACTTAAGTTGAGTGGGTTGCTTAGGCCCAGAAAAGAAGGGCACTACAAATTCCAACTTTGATGAAGAACCTGGTATCCAACCACACCACATAAACAATATGATGGAAAAAAATTGGTATAATCTGAAAATGGCAATAAAACAAATACAGAAAATAATAGGCAAAATAGTTACTTAAAATATATTGCGTTAAAGTCGAAGCAAGAGTTCGACTCTTTCTCCGCAAGACGAAATTGCCCCATAATTAGTGGTTACGGACTTCGGCAATCGTCCCCAAGTCCCAAGATACAACAACTTTCTAACTTATAATCGTAGCACAACGATTAAAAGTCTTCAGCGAACTAATAAGATACTTCAACTATAAAGCCAAGTCGCTCACTTTGTGCATTAATTTCACATGACCAATTAAATTTGAATTAGACGAAAAATAGCTAGAAACTCCCCCAATCCAAAAACCAAGCAAGAGACTAACATATATAGCCTCCGGCGACCAGGTCTGTGGAGGTTCGATAAAATTTTTTTGGCATTGGCGACGGGGCGTGACACCTATTCCGGTGATGGCGAAGGCACAGACAGTTCGCCAAGTCAGGGTGATAGCAGATCTAGACTTAGATTGGGTGAAAAGTGAAGATCGGATAGATCTAGAATCGAAACTTTCCGGCTATCCTCGACTCACCTATACTACTTCGGGAGCTGGACCCTCGCGGCCTTTGACAACTATGGCACCAACGGTGTCCGCACCAGATCGAAGCTCGGCCGGACACGCCCATGCGCACGTGGGCTGAACTGTCGTGGCCCGCCATGTGCCAAACCACCGAACTAAGTTGAACCTCAAGCCAAGCCATAGGTTTGGTTGACCTGGTCAAAACTTTAAGGCTCCACAGCTACAATGCACACGTGTGCCTCTAAAGCGCCCAATGCGATCTGCACATGCGCGTACGGGCTCAGATGGTGCTTCGCACCATCCCAGGAGCTGCTTTGTGTTGAGCCTTCGGCTAACACACATGTGGCACCACTACAGTGCACCTTGGAACACATGATTGTACTACATAAAGTGCACCCATTAATAAAGTGCTCTCTTACTTTATTTACACAATGTGAGATATGGTTTTCCATATACCAATTTGCACTTCAACTATAAAGCCAAGTTGCTCACTTTGTGCATTAATTTCTCGTTCACCCGAAATTGGTTTTGAGCAAATAAATACACTATTTGTATCTACTTGAAACGTAGATTAATAATTTGCAACTTGTTTTTAATTTCAATAAATGGAACTTAGGTCAACGATTGGTCGTCACCAATTTTTGCAACCAATTTCAAACACAATAAGCTTAAAGGACATTGCCTTTGACTTATCTATTATGCAAGACCTGGATACTACTGAACCTCTATATCAAAAATATTTTCTCCAATGTTAATCTTAGCAGAGCTTTGCTCATTGAATCCCAAGTGGAGCCCTCAAGTAATGAACCTAGTGAACTTCAAAGAATACAACATACATTTTTCCCAAAGAAACTAGGAAATATGAAGAATTTATTCTATTGTTAGCCTACTCAGAAGACATGCAAATATAATGGAATTTTCATAAGAAACTGAAGATAAACAGGAAACTTACATTGTGGGGACCAATAATGGTACCTGTCCAAGAGCGCATGTACAAGTCATCACCATCTTCCATCCCATAGCTAACACAACCATCTCCAATACCTTTCTCCCCATGTTCAAGTTCCTCCAACAATCTGAAGTTACGGGGGACTGCAGATAGCACAAGTTTGTAATATAGCAATGTTTTGCAACTTCCAATAATGCAATACCTCTCCAACATGATACTCTAAAGACTTGCAAGAAAAAGATGATGACTTCCTTCCATCACTTACTTCATAAGGGCCTGCCCCTTCCTGACTTCTACTCGCATCCCAATAGAAAGAGAGAGATGATCGGATGGATGCACAATATATAAATTACACTACGAACTGTTTCTCTAAAGATGTCTCAAGTTTGACAATAAACAAATAGTGTCCAAACCGGAGTCTTTTTTAACGTAAAAGACAACTCCATTTGGATGATGGAGTACTATGATCTTTAGAAAGAGATGAATGGAGAAAATATGATCTTATATAAGAGTTCAAGGTAAAAAAACTGACTTTGATAACTTTTTTTTTTGATAAGTAATGACTTCGATAACTGAAAAGCAATATCTTAATTATAGGTAGTAATTCCAGCGAGTTACATATTCAGAATGGGAATAGTTTGATATTTGATAAGAGAACAAGTGATAACTAGCATTTTTCGTATCTAGAGTTATCATGAAAAGGTTAATTTATATTATATATTTCATAGTGATAGCATAGTTATTAATATATTACGAAACATGACAAGCATCCTACCACATTATACAAAAACGAAAGGCGAGTGAACGCTTCTTAAGTGTCATCTGCGGTCAAAGATTTACCTAATTGAGATTTGAGATGAGCTTGAATATAGAAGAACAGTGACCTCAATGAGGCCTTTTTGGAATTTGTAACATCAACGTTGGATTGTTGACAGGGAAACTTTAACCAAAAGAAAGAAAAAGGATGTAAACGAAAAGAATAATACTTGCATCCGTCGCAGATTACTTGAAGATGAAGAACATAGGTCTTACTATGGTGAAAACAACCAGTTTCACACCATACTACTCTTTTTGAAGATCTCAAACTAATCCTTCTAATCAATTCAAAATCTTTGTAGGCATAACTTCCATATCTTTAACTATGAAAATAAACGTTAAAACATCATTCATATTCTCAAAATTTTGCATGATTTCAAACATGAAACCACAAAAATGATATCAGATTACGAGCATATCCCACACTATCAACATTTTCCTAACACCAATCCCCTCAAATCATAAGAAGCCCACACCACAAGAATCCAGCACATCAATTTCCTCCCTAAATCATAAGAAGGAAACGCAACTTTCTAGAATTAGACATTTAGTGATTTCATGAATAATCAGCAACATCACAAATCACACGTAAGCAAAAAATGCACAAAGAGAACGAAATCCTTCAACGATTAATGTCCTCAATTATACAAAAAAATAAAATAAAAAAACACACCCGCCCAGTGAAATTCCCAGCAGATCGAGAGAAATGATTCAGTAAAAAGGAAACTGAAATCAATAAAGAAACCAGCGAGAAGAATCGTAAAGAATTGACACTGCAATTCAAATGAAGAGAAAGGGCTGAGTTGGGAAGAATTACCGACGACGCTCGATCCTCCAGCGCCGATAGTCATCGATGCAGCTATTCGTCTAGAACCGGCGATGATCGAACAAACTTCTCAGACTCGAAGAACAATTGATCAAAGTAGTAAACAAAAAAGTTAGCTTAAGATTTCTCAGGAAAAGCTGATTCCTTCCTATTAAAGTCAATTTGGCCCCGTCCAAGCACTACTTTTCTATATTCAAAACTATCCACTTTTGTTTCTCTGGTTTATTTATTTTGGTTTTGGATTTTTGATTTTTTAAGGCTACCAAAGAAAAAAAAAAGGTTTTATTATTTCAATTTGTGCATTGGAAATCTAATTTGCTAATACCGATATATCGATTTGTGCATAGCGATAAATGACATATATATCAGAATTTATTTTTGTATTCTAATTCCAAAATGATACTCCCTCCATTTTCAAATTATGATCATCTTTTCCTTTTTTATTCGTTCGTTCTTAAATAATTATCGTTTTTCAAAACTTTTTTTTTTCAAGGAAAACACTCTTATCACTTTATTCTTATTTTTTCTACATATTTTAATTATAACCATATGCTCTAGGGCATTAAAAGAAATAACACATTTCACCAATGTTTATATTACAGTCAATTATTTTTTCTTAAATGATGTGTTATATCAAAAAGAACCATGATTTGAAAACTAAAGGAGTACATCACAATTCCAAACTGTTGCATCGTGGATCTAAATCGATACTTTGTGATTCTAAATTAATGCATCGCAAATCGAATTTAAACATCCCGATAAATGATATATGCATCTAAATTTACTTTTGTATTTTAATTCCAAATTGATGTATCACAATTCAACATAGACGCATCACCATTTAAAAATAAGTCCAAGAATAAAACAAATTCTTATTTAGGTATTTCATGGTTCGTACAGTTCATTCGCATGAAAAAAAGATGTCGTCGCATTCTATGATTCATTCATGGGGATGGTGAATGAATAAAATAGAACTCCGACTCGATGAAACTTATTAACAACAATGGTGACTCATGAACATTGCTTGCTTAACTTCACGTGCCTAGTTTTGTAGGCTTGCTTTGCATAGGCTAGAAGGGTGTAAATGGTTCAGCTCGGAACAAAATATGAATTGAACCGTATATCATCGGTTGATAAAAAATCAAACCGAGTTGAACCGTTTAAAGGCTTGAGCCGAACCAAGCCAAACCATGATTGTTCGACTTGGTTTGGCTCGATTTCATAGTTCGGTTATGTGGTTCAGTTTCATGGTTCGACCTACCTTTAAAAAAAAAAAGAGATTTCAACATTTAAATAAACCAAGAGAATAATTTTTTAAAAAGAAAATACCAAAAAATTAAATATAACATGAATACTTAATATTTAGATGATTTCATGCAATCTCCCAAATATAAATAAAAAGACTTTTAGAATGAAAATATGCTTTAAAAGGGCTCCTCACATGAAGGCCATTCCCACACCAATGAATTAAGAGTATGTCTTCTATAAGATGGTCTTACAGATTTTAATTCGTAAGACGGAGCTTCACTCTCTCACAGCTCAATCCATCAATACACAGTGGGTCGATAAAGAGGATCCGTCTTACAAAAAATATCCGTAAGACCATCCTACGCAAGTTTTTACCAAAAATTAAACTTAATCAATAGCATATTGACTTAACGTTGGAGCACAATTGTAAGATACAAAGCTAATATCCCACCATTTCACATACAAATACATAGTAGAATCATTCTAAAAGATTATTAATAGTAATAGTCAGATTGTCACAAGATAAATAAAGATAGCACTATGGTCACAGTGGAAATTTTTATAAAATAAATATTCACCAGATTCCCCATCCCATCAATTGTTCCAATATGGTCTCAAATGCAATTTTGATGAAAAAAAGATAAATTAACCAATGGTATAAGATAGAATAATTTGTTTTATTGATAATGAATAATCCTTCTCTTTTTTTGTGCAAAAAAAAAAGAAGGGAAAATTTACCTTGATGTGGGGACTATCGAGATCCGCGTCTTGGGCGAGAGCTGATATAAAAAGAAAAGATTAAAAAGGAGATACAGATTTCAACTTGAGTAAATTGCAAAAATAATTTGAATCGCAAATTCAACAACTTGATTCTATCTCAGTCATATCTTCCAATCTCATTTCAACATCAATTGGCAGAGTTGAAGCTCGCAACCAATCTTGTGAACAAATCAAACACTCCACAATCTTAGGAGTCAAGGAGTTACAGAATTGGTCCAGCACACGCCCTCCAGTGCTAAAAGCAGACTCAGAAGCAACCGTAGAGACGAGAATAGCCTACACATCTCTTGCAATTAGAGATAGGACACGATACCTATGAGCATTCAGTTTCCACCACGACAAGATATCAAAACTCCGATCTCTCTTTTCTCAACTATTTCATCTAAGTACCTATCAATTTCTGACTTCGCACCAACATTCTCTTCTTCCAAGTGTTTATAGTAAGCATTTTGCATATCCATTATGCCATCTTCACATTGGGAATCACAAACTAGGTACACCTCAATGCCAATTAAGCTCTTGGTCACTTTTGGTTGAGAGTTTTTTTTAATCAATTCGTAACAAGCATACATTCGAAACATGAGATTCTTCAAATTCTTTTCCAACTCATCCACATTTTCCTTCTAGTAAACTGACTCGTTACAAAAATGGAATGGAACAGTAAATGGTATATTATTATGCTTATGCAAATATGTGTATTGTGTATATGAGAGTTGTGCTATAATTTTGATGTCTTGCTATATGCAGTTCGTACACGTGTTGTTCTGAAATTGTTGTGCTTGTAATGCTTCTTTTTAAGGGCAATCATGAAATGTGTAACTTTTTTGTGACATCCTTGAAATGAGTGGTTTGAGGTAATTGATGCTTTTAGTATTGCATTTGTGTATCGTTATAAGAGGCTATTCATTATATGGTTAATGTGTGAGGGTGTGTTGGACCCTAGCGATTTGTTTTATGACTGGAGGATATATTATGTTTAAGCCCGGAAATTTTTTGGTTTGAGAGTTTGCTAGTTTTGGTGCAATTTTGCATACGAGTATAATCTTGTAGCACAATAGTGATTTACTTAATTAATAGGTTGAGAGCCTTTAAACCTCGATATTCATGTTTTGACCGGGACACAGTGAGTTACATTTGAGAAGTGGCACTTTTGTTGGAGAGTCTAACATGACTCGACATTTTGGTTGGATCGAGTTGACCTTTGAGAGTTACCTGAGTTAAGAGGCACAGCTTGGTTGTCACTTCAATTTTTTTGGTAGGTCAGAATGTTGACCCTATCGTTCGGTTTATGGAATAGTGAATTTGAGGACGAATTCTTTTAAGGAGGAGAGGATGTAATACCTTGAATCCTTAAATGATTGACTTCCTTGTTTTGCGTGTCAGTTTCCCATTGTATTACTTGTTTTACTTGTTGTGAGAGTCTTGATATGTGTGGGTAGGCTATCAAGAGACTAATACCCTAGTAGTATAAGTCTCATAGTCATTAACTTGTTTTAGTTACAAGTCGTAACTCGACATTGGTCATAACTCGACTCGGTCGAGAGTTTACTCGCGTAGTTCTTCTTCGTGACCTTGGTTATACCTACGATCTTTGCGTGATTGTCTTGAGTTTGTTTAAATGTGTTATACTTCATGTGGGATAGGTTCCCTAATTCTATTTGTGCTTTTGATGCGGTATGCATCGTATTCATCTTTATCGCGATGCTTGAAGCCGAGTCTTGCATACGTCACGTCATTTGGAGTTTCAATACTGTGGATTGTTGTGTGACTTCTTAGAGGTATTATAGTCTGTACCTTAGACTCTTAGCTTGCTTCTAATCTTGATTTGATACTTTTCTAATCGTTGTTTGATTCGTAGTGGCAATTGTCGATTAGTTGCACCTAGCGCCGTTTCTTTCTGATTTCCTTTTGGTTTGTTTCAGGAGTTGTTCGAGTGACTCTCGGACTTGATTTGAGTAGGGTTTCAACCTAGATTGGTTGAGGTATGAGTTGGGATACATTTTGGCTTAGTTTGAAGATCATTACCCAAAAATCGTCGATGCGGTCACATTGACCCATCAATGCCCTCGCATTTGATACTGGAATCTCAACATTGTGCAGAAGCTTAGGATGCGGTTGCATCCAATGACCCAATGCGACCACATAGGTGTTGTTACTGCTACGAACAAAATTTTCCCAAATTTGATTTTTGATGGGAATTTCCTAATCGAACTTAATGAAACCTAATCTAAACCCTCCCAATTAGTCCTAATCAACCCCTAAGTTGTCTAAATCATCTTGATTAGTTTAATTGATTATCATTAAGCCTTGGTGATTGTTGATTAGCCTTAACCTCTCACTAATTGGACCATGGATTGGCAATTGTACCTCTCCTTTGTGAGAAACCTTATTGTCTCTCATTTAGCTGAAAGCCTTCATTTTTCTTCCCTAATTCTCAGTCAATATGTGCCCTAGGAGAGAGGGAGACTAGGTGAGATTCTTGGTGAGAACACTAGG
The DNA here is from genome assembly GCA_013146195.2 of Codonopsis lanceolata. Classification (NCBI taxonomy): domain Eukaryota; kingdom Viridiplantae; phylum Streptophyta; class Magnoliopsida; order Asterales; family Campanulaceae; genus Codonopsis; species Codonopsis lanceolata. Next base: position 20,923 of record JABEVN020000382.1, on the reverse strand, counting down.
TGTTTACTGATTCCCGGAGCTTTGGCCATCCAATCAATAATCTGACACCACTAACGTGTTCCTTTCAACGAGGAACTTCTTCTACACCGGTTTATTTCTCTTTTCTTTTGACTTTAAATCGAGCTAGGTAAGCTAGTACCCCTTCCTTTTTTAGTAAACTAGCTATAAAGAATGCTAGGTTGTTATAGACAAGTATTCTATGATATAATTGTCAATTTTAACATGTTATGTTGAGGATTTTAGGTATTGTTGTTATATGAACATGTGACAGTAATGTGAGTGAGTTATTTGGTTTGTTTTGAGTAATTAGACTCTAGAACAAGTGCTAAATGGTTTAGGAACCCAGATATCAAATGAATCCCGAATTGGATTTGTGACCTAAATGGTGAGAATTGGCATTGTGACTCAACAAAGTCAATTAGGGATTTAATGAGCTATGAATATCCCTAGGATGCAATCCAACTACCTTTGGTATTCGTCGGGTCTTGGTTACGAAACCTCGACTATGTGATGTTTTGGGAATTTGTAAATGTTACCTATGTTATGATATGATTTAGACTTTAATTGAAGTTCGAAATGGCTTGTAGGAGCATGCCTTGAGTTAGAATCCTACAGAGTTAGGATAGTTGAGGTAGTGACTTTCGACTCGTTAGAGTCGCTTTACGTTCATGATAGTGCATAGTCTCATTAAAAGGGTGTTATCATGTCTATTATAGGGGTTGTCGTGATTTGGGGATTTGAATGTGGGATTGTGATTAGTATGACTTTAGAAGCATATGCCTTGACATTTGATTTATAAAGACTACTATGGTAGTCTTGATGCTTAGGAAGAATTATAAATATGATGTAATTCTAAGGGCTTAGGTTTGATGAGTCTTAGAACTGGAGTACGCTACACATGCTTGAACCATTTCAGAGTTTTAGAGTGGGTATCTATCGGTGCATGAACAATATCGAGTAGAGTAAAGTTGATTTGGCTTAGAGAATAGTTCACCCTTCTAGGATATTATGAAGAACGTATCCTCGACCTCGACAAAGAAATTATTTAGATGCTCTTGTAGCGTATTGGATTGTATCTAAATGCGATCACATTAGCATGAACTTGATAAGATTGGTTTATGAATTAACTTGATCTATTATGAGTTTGAGACTATAATATGAATTATCATCCTAGGAAGAGTTTTGGTCAATTTATGCTAGCCATCTAATGACCCTAGATCATCAAGGAAGTCTTGGGAAAAATATTATTTTTTAATTGTTATGTTTCGAATTTATCTTGGATTTATGCTAGAAATAAACTTCTATGCATATCTTACATTATGACTCACAAAAGAATAAGTGTGATGTTTGTTAAGGATTGGATCCTCTATTCTCATTTGATGATATGACTTAAAGCATATGGTGTATTCTTGCCTGAAACATGTTTTATTCTTGAATGCCTTAAGGTTTCAATGGAAGAGAATTCGTGAACTTGAGTTGAACTAGGACTTGAATTGTTATTAATAATCAATTTAGGCTTCCAACAGACATTTGATTTTGTGAACCTTGTACTAGGGTTTCTAAATGAAACGAGAATCTAGCTATGCTTGAACCGAGAACATAGAAAAGGGTTAGAAATGCATATAACATTTATACCATATTTGGATTAAATTGTAGTAAATACTCAACGGAGTCGAGTTTAAGGAACAACTGAACCTTATGAAAATCGTAGTGAGTTCGTACGACATTTAGAGTCCAATTGACTAGGTTTACTAGCTTTGGAACTTTGGTTGATTTACGTGTACATAGTTGACACTTGTGATTTTGAGACCCGATAAGAGCTCCTAACGTGATTTTGTGATTATAGCAACGATATACATAATCCTATGAGTTTAGTAGAGTTATATAACTATTTGGCATAAGACGAGTTCCCTTGATCCCTATTTGGTTTTATGTCAAGTAAGCATCTACTTGTGCATTACATATAAGTCCAACTGGCATCATCGTCTTCACGAATTATGAGATTCGTGATTTTTATATATCGTCATACCGGATACTGCACACACCCCTTCGCTGTGGGCCACATTGGGAAATAGCCCCTCTAGCGTAATCAATACGAGTGCATTGGCATGTCTATTTTCCTGAGTAGAGAGCTCGATACTTTGGTACACCAATCACCAATATCTCAGAAAGGATATGGTTTAACATTGTGAATGTAGGAGCAACACAACGGCATTGATTCGGTATCTTCTCAAACCCTTATGTGACTTACTATGAACACTAATGTGACAACAAAATGTTAAATGGAACAGAGATCTATGTGACTGAGTTCTTCTTGATTGTGTATTATGTAGGAGACTTGATATGTTTATATATATATATATATATATATATATATATATATATATATATATATATATATATATATATATCAGTTTGACATTCTTGACACACTTGACATACTTGTTATGCTTGATATACTAGACTTACTTGATATACTTAATGATAACTTGTACTATTATACTAGTACTCTTCCCCATGCCGATGGGACGGCGCCAGTTTGTGAATTTATTAATTAATGAAGCAGATAATGTGGAAATTGATTAATATTTACTTATAATTTGTCTAAGTTAATTATGATAACAGTTAAAAAGAAAAAAAAAACAAATATTTCAAATTACAAAACTTACGAATTTTTTTGCATAAAATTGATTAATTATTTAAAATATCAAAAAGAAAAGGGACGTGGGTTTGGTGGAAGAAGGATTAGCGGCCACAAACCGTGAATAGTGGGGGGAGTTAGAGAGAGAGAGGGGGTAGTTTCTTAACCACCGTTCACACATGTGAGCTCAAGGAGTGATAATAACCGTAGGATCTCAGTAAATGAATTAATCTCAGCCCCTAAATAGCTTTAGTCAATTGCACATGTGCGACTATAAGCTATATTGTATTATAGATTAGTAGAATAATAAAAGTAAAAAAAAAAGGAAAGTATTCTTTAGTACGGAAGTGAATATGAAGTTAAGTATTATCCTTTCCGAAGAAACAAAAAAGATTACATCATATCCAACAGAGTGTTGTTTTTTGTTGAAGCAATTTTGGGATTATGTTAACTAAATTAATTATTGCTACCGGAATTCATGATAAGAAGAAATTTAATGGTTAATTATTACCATAAATATTCAAAGATTCAGTTACATCCTACATGCGTAACATGAATGAAATGGTTTTGGATTCACACCATTATTCTATGTTAACGCAGATTCACAACCGTGAAAAGTAAGGGGAGTTGGAGAGAGAGAGGGGGTAGTTGCTCAACCACCGTTCACACATGTGAACTCAAGGAGTGATAATGATCGTAGGATCTCGGTAAATGAATTAATCTCAGCCCCTAAATAGCTTTAGTCAATTGCACATGTGCAACTATGGGCTATATTGTATTATAGATGATCGTTCATCTTTCCATGTCATATTGCAGCATGTGATAGCTTACTAGGTCTTTATCACTCACCCCACACCTTTATTAATTTAGTGTGAAGGTCCCCTGTTACAAGAGTGAGATCGGATAGTTCGTGTGTTGCGGTTGATCTTTCAAGACAGCTCGTGTTCATGACGTGTCCTTGGCTATGTTTGGCGAGGGTGGTTGTATACGATTGTATCAATCCTATGTACGTTGGGTAGTTTTTGTTCGCACTAGATTCTCCAACCACGTTAACAACTGCCCCTGATGCATCTGTTTTTCCTTTGGAGTAACGAAACGAACTCGGAGGCGTATCGACTTTTAAATGCCCAGTACGTATGTCCTCGTCAATACGAATTCCTACTTATACTATTTAGTGTGCATTGTCCAACCACGTTAACAACTGCCCCTGATGCAGCTGTTTGTCGCTTCAATTTTTTTGGTAGGTTAGAGTGTTAACCCTATCGTTCGGTTTATGGAATAGTGAATTTGAGGACGAATTCTTTTAAGGAGGAGAGGATGTAATACCTTGAATCCTTAAATGATTGACTTCCTTGTTTTGCGTGTCAGTTTCCCATTGTATTACTTGTTTGACTTGTTGTGAGAGTCTTGATATGTGTGGGTAGGCTATCAAGAGACCAATACCCTAGTAGTATAAGTCTCATAGTCATTAACTTGTTTTAGTTACAAGTCGTAACTCGACGTTGGTCAAAACTTGACTCGGTCGAGAGTTTACTCATGTAGTTCTTCTTCGTGGCCTTGGTTATACCTACGATATTTGCGTGATTGTCTTGAGTTTGTTTAAATGTGTTAGACTTCATGTGGGATAGGTTACCTAAGTCTATTTGTGCTTTTGATGCTATATGCATCGCATTCATCTTTATCGCGATGCTTGAAATCGAGTCTTGCGTACGTCACGTCATTTGGAGTTTCAATACTGTGGATTGTTGTGTGACTTCTTAGAGGTATTATAGTCTGTACCTTGGACTCTTAGCTTGCTTCTAATCTTGATTTGATACTTTTATAATCGTTGTTTGATTCGTAGTGGCAATTGTCAATTAGTTGCACCTTGCGCCGTTTCTTTCTGATTTCTTTTTGGGTTGTTTCGGGAGTTGTTCGAGTGACTCTCGGACTTGATTTGAGTAGGGTTTCAACCTAGATTGGTTGAGGCATGAGTTGGAGTTCATTTTGGCTTAGTTTGAAAACCATTGCCCAAAAATCGTCGATGCAGTCACATTGACCCATCAATGCCCTCGCATCTGATACTGGAATCTCAACATTGTGCAAAAGCTTAGGATGCGGTCGCATCAAATGACTCAATGCGACCACATTGGTGTTGTTACTTCTACAAACAAAATTTTCCCAAATTTGATTTTTGATGGGAATTTCCTAATCGAACTTAATGAAACCTAATCTAAACCCTCCCAATTAATCCTAATCAGCCCCTAAGTGGTCTAAATCATCTTGATTAGTTTAATTGATTATCATTATGCCTTGGTGATTGTTGATTAGCCTTAACCTCTCACTAATTGGACCATGGAATTGGTAATTGTACCTCTCCTTTGTGAGAAACCTTATAGTCTCTCATTTAGCTGAAAGCCTTCATTTTTCTTTCCCAATTCTTAGTCAATATGTGCCCTAGGAGAGAGGGAGACTAGGTGAGATCCTTGGTGAGAACACTAGGTGTTTACTGATTCACGGAGCTTTGGCAATCCAATCAATAATCTGACACCACCAACGTGTTCCTTTCAACGAGGAACTTCTTCTACACCGGTTTATTTCTCTTTTCTTTTGACTTTAAATCGAGCTAGGTAAGCTAGTACCCCTTCCTTTTTTAGTAAACTAGCTATATAGCATGCTAGGTTGTTATAGACAAGTATTCTATGATGTAATTGTCAATTTTAACATGTTATGTTGAGGATTTTAGGTATTGTTGTTATATGAACATGTGACAGTAATATGATTGAGTTATTTGGTTTGTTTTGAGTAATTAGACTCTAGAACAAGTGCTAAAGGGTTTAGGAACCCGGATATCAAATGAATCCCGAATTGGATTTGTGACCTAAATGGTGAGAATTGGCATTGTGACTCAACAAAGTCAATTAGGGATTTAATGAGCTATGAATATCCCTAGGATGAAATCCAACTACCTTTGGTATTCGTCGGGTCTCGGTTACGAAACCGTGACTATGTGATGTTTTGGGAATTTGTAAATGTTACCTATGTTATGCTATGATATGGACATTAATTGAAGTTCGGAATGGCTTGTAGGAGCATGCCTTGAGTTAGAATCCTACAGAGTTAGGATAGTTAAGGTAGTGACTTTCGACTCGTTAGAGTCGCTTTGCGTTCATGATAGTGCATAGTCTCATTAAAAGGGTGTTATCATGTCTATTATAGGGGTTGTCGTGATTTGGGGATTTGAATGTGGGATTGTGATTAGTATGACTCTAGAAGCATATGCCTTGACATTTGATTTATAAAGACTACTATGGTAGTCTTGATGCTTAGGAAGAATTATAACTATGATGTAATTCTAGTCTTAGAACTCGAGTACGCTACACATGCTTGAACCATTTCAGAGTTCTAGAGTGGGTATCTATCGGTGCATGAACAATATCGAGTAGAGTAAAGTTGATTTGGCTTAGAGAATAGTTCACCCTTCTAGGATATTATGAAGAACGTATCCTTTACCTCGACATAGAAAGTATTTAGATGCTCTTGTAGCGTATTGGATTGTATCTAAATGCGATCACATTAGCATGAACTTGATAAGATTGGTTTATGAATTAACTTGAGCTATTATGAGTTTGAGACTATAGTATGAATTATTATCCTAGGAAGAGTTTTGGTCAATTTATGCTAGCCATCTAATGACCCTAGATCATCAAGGAAGTCTTGGGAATAATATTATTTGTTAATTGTTATGTTTCGAATTTATCTTGGATTTATGCTAGAAATAAACTTCTATGCATATCTTGCATTATGACTCACAAAAGAATAAGTGTGATGTTTGTTAAGGATTGGATCCTCTATTCTCATTTGATGATATGACTTAAAGCATATGGTGTATTCTTGCCTGAAACATGTTTTATTCTTGAATGCCTTAAGGTTTCAATGGAAGAGAATTCGTGAACTTGAGTTGAACTAGGACTTGAATTGTTATTAATCAATTTAGGCTTCCAACAAACATTTGATTTTGTGAACCTTGTACTAGGGTTTCTAAATGAAACGATAATCTAGCTATGCTTGAACCGAGAACATAGAAAAGGGTTAGAAATGCATATAACATTTATACCCTATTTGGATTAAATTGTAGTAAATACTCAACAGAGTCGAGTTTAAGGAACAACTGAACCTTATGAGAATCGTAGTGAGTTTGTACGACATTTAGAGTCCAATTGACTAGGTTTACTAGCTTTGGAACTTTGGTTGATTTACGTGTACATAGTTGACACTTGTGATTTGAGACCCGATAAGAGCTCCTAACGTGATTTTGTGATTATAGCAACGATATACATATTCTTATGAGTTTAGTAGAGTTATATAACTATTTGGCATAAGACGAGTTCCCTTGATCCCTATTTGGTTTTATGTCAAGTAAGCATCTACTTGTGCATTGCATCTACTTGTCCACAGAGAGAGAGAGGGGGTAGTTGCTCAACCACCGTTCACGCATGTGAACTCAAAGAGTGATAATGACCGTAGGATCTCAGTAAATTAATTAATCTCAGCCCCTAAATAGCTTTAGTCAATTGCACATGTGTGACTATGAGCTATATTGTATTATAGATGATTGTTCATCTTTCCATGTCATATTGCAGCATGTGATAGCTTACTAGGTCTTTATCACTCACCCCATACCTTTGTTAATTTAGTGTGAAGGTCCCCTGTTACAACAGTGAGATTGGATAGTTCGTGTGTCGCGGTTGATCTTTCAAGACTGCTCGTGCTCATGACGTGTCCTTGGCTATGTTTGGCGAGGGTGGTTGTATACGATTATATCAATCCTATGTACGTTGGGTAGTGTTTGTTCACATTAGATTGTCCAACCATTTTAACAACTGCCCCTGATGCAGCTGTTTTTCCTTTGGAGTAACGGAACGAACTCGGAGGCGTATCGACTTTTAAATGCCCAGTACGTATGTCCTCGTCAAGACGAATTCCTACTTCCCCTATGGCGTTGAAGTTTCCATAAGGGAGATAACTCATGTGTTCCAAATAGATTGGTTGGAGATTCTTTATGAACATCCTGGCTGATTCAGACGGATTAGGTATTCTAATGTTTGGGAAATTTTCTTCTTCCACCTGGATGCAAAGTCTGCACAGGTTTCCTTTTCCCTTTGAGTGCATGCCTCAAGTTTCTTTTTGTTTTCAGAGCTACTGTTGTCTTTGTCTCTCTTTTGAAATTCCTCAGCTATCTGATCCTAAGTACTCATAGTACTATTATCTGCTAGTGTTGTTTCTCATTGTATCTTGATTTGCATTTGTTCATTCATTACATTAGGTTCTATACTTAGTGGCTAACTAGGATGCGTACCAGTTAGCATGGCAACTGTGTATAGAACTTTGTTAGAATAGTTATCTTGACTTCACAGGTTTCAGCGGAAGACTTCGGCTGAAGGCTTCACCAGCAGACTTCAAGCGGCCTGCGGACCTTATGCACTCTGACATGGCGTGTCCAGCCCTTCCAGACTTCAAGCTTAAGTGGATTATTTAATTTAGCCTAAATTAGTTTGAATTTGAATTAAATCCATCCTCAATCAACGCTGACTTCTCAGACACGTCCCTCCAGCTTTTTCGAAAAGCATGAAGACTTTCGCCTCCTGAAAAGTGACGAGGTACAGGCCCGACACATACAGGCACTAGCTTCTGCGCAGTGCTCGGCTGCCGCCCACCCGCTAGTTTTACGCAACAACTCTTCACCATTCCCTGCTCAATATCAGGATATACTCAGAAGGTTATGCTTTAAGCCATTCACTAGAGAAACTTTTCTGATGGAGAGACTTCCTCTAGTGATTGAGCCATACCCAATCGTTTTCCCTCTTGCATTGTCTCCAAAAATTACCATAGGACCTTTAGCTTCTGCTATGTCTGAGAGTAGACTTCTGTTCCCTGTCATGTGCCTTCAACATCCACTGTCGAGGTACCAGATGTCCTTATGTTCTGAATCTATAGCCATGAAGCAGACTTGAAAAGGTCAAAGGAACAAGGTCCCCTTTATTTTCTTTTGGGTCCTGAGGATTAGCAACCTTTTAGGACCCATACCTGCCTAACCTTGAGAGAACTAGGTCTCTCAGATTTTGGTGTGAACCTTAGCAGGCATTCTGGGGCCAGATGGCCTAAACAATTGCAAGAATGACATAGATGAAAGTTCCATGGAAGACTGTGATCAGCTTTTGCTGTAAAGTGCTTGTGACTTTCTTTCTTCCCAACAACAATCTTGGGTTCAGCTAGCTTGTTGACAATGGGCTTAAGAGGTTTCTGGATAATCTTCCTTGATCTATTACCAGCAGACTTAGCCTTGGCTGGTCTATTGTTAACTGATTTAAGAGGATTCAGCAGAATTCCTTTAAGTTTATTGTCAATTAGCTTGGGAGCCTTGGCTATTTCATGGACAAACTTGACAGGTACCAGTAGAGATTTCGTTTGTTTACAGCAAGCAGCCTTTGCTTTAGCAGAGCTGTTGTCGGTAGACTTTGATTTCTCCACCGTTCCTTTCTCAAGCTTCTCATTAGAAACATTCTATTTGGCTTTCCCTTTGAAAGCCTTGGGGTAAACGTATGGTACACTTGTATAGCCAAGTTCATTTTTACCCTTGTTTCCGAAGGTCTGTTTGGAGAAGGAAGTATCATCAGCAGTCTCGGAGGATTCACCTTTCTCCGTGACAGAAGAGCATGTAATGCTGGGCTCATCATTATAGCCTAAGCCTGATTTATCTCCACTTGGCTTTTGACTAGAGAGGATTCCTTCAAAGGTTTCCTTAGAGCTGTTCCAGGAGTCAATTGTCTTTTGCAAGGCAAATTTCTCCAGGTCTAGCCATTTTATGTGCTCAATTAGGAAATCAACTTTGTCACAAAGGAATTTGTTTTCTCCTTTTAGCTTGATACTCTCTTGTTGACAGCTATTAATTGAATCTCTGCTACCAGCACAGATTTCTTAGCAGCAAGCTTTTCAAAGTTCTTTGCGAGTTTTACATAGGCAACTTTGAAAGAGTTGAACTCCTCAAACATTTCTTGATTATCCTTGAGCAGTTCTTCTTTACTGAAGTTTTCACAGTTGATCTCAACCTTTTCGAAGGGACTAGGCGATATTTCAACTTCATGTTCAGAGTCATAGGTGGGACTTGATTCATGAGCTATTAAGCATATATTGGCTTGCTCACAATCGTCCTCATCCTCTTCTGAATCTGTCTCAAACCATGTAGCAACCTGTTTCTTTTCAATGTTTTCAGCCAACATACCTTTTTGTTTTTGAAATTTCTTATAAGGAAGCTTTCGGCATGCTTCGAATTTTGGCTTTGGACATTTAGATGCAAAATGACCAGGTTTTCTGCAGTTATAACACACAAGCTCATTGTTAAATGGGCTTTCATCATATTTTCTAAAAGGCTGCTGGTGTGTATCCTTCCTTCCATATTTTGAAATTTTTTTAAAACTTTTAACAAACATGGCAAATTGTTCATCTGAAAGAAAATCATTTTCACTGGAGGAAGTAGAGGGTTTGTCTTCAACTGGAGTTACTTCTTGTACCATGGCTGGCAAGGACAGAGTTCTGAACTGTTTGTCCTGCTCTAGAGCTTGATTAACTTCGACCTCGTAAACCTTTAAACTTGTATAAAGACTATGGAGAGTCATTTCATTTAAGTTCTTAGATTCTTTCATGGCGGTAGTCTTAACATGCCATAGACTACCTAGAGAGCCTAGAAATCTCATGTTCATTTCTTTCTTGTCATAAGTTTTACCAAGAGAAAAACAACTATTTATTACCTCGCTGAAGCGATCATATGCTTGTCTCAAGATTTCCTTGGGATCCTTTTTGAAGGAGTCGAATTGTTGAATGAAGGTGTACTTCATGTTGTCTCTTGTATCTTGGTCTGCTTCCAAGTATTCAACAAGAGCTTCCCACATTTCTTTGGCAATGGTACACCGGATCACTTGTTGGTAAGTACTGGTGTCTGGTGAGCTTGTTATGATGTTGATGGCTTTACTATCTAGCTCCACTAGCTTTCTTTCATCCTCAGTCCATTCCGATTCTTCTTTTGGTACTTCAGCAGGATTTCCAGCAATGGCTGCCAGAAGATTTACCTTCATTGGTACATGACATCCTGCTAGTACGCACTTCCATAACCTGTTGTCAATCGAATTCATAAAACGCATTATCTTATCCTTCCATACATTGAAATGGCCTTCGTCCAATATTGGGACATGGTTCGCATTTGACGTAGGTAGCATGTAATGTGTTTGTGCTATTGGATCTTATCTCTCAAGAGATTAATCTTGGAAAACCTAGTTTTCGAAGTGTTAAGCTCTGATACCAATTGTTAGTCCCAAAGGGCACAATAATAAGCTAGAAGGGGGAGGGGGTTGAATAGCTTATTAAACACTTCAAACTTTTCGTAATAATTCCAGGAGCAAGCACTTGCAATCTATTAAAGAGATTGAAGTAGCGGAAGACTTGCAAGGAAGACAGTTCAAGTCTGGGTGAAGCACTATCTAGTAGACTTAGGCCGACATCGAAGTTTGTTGATAAAGGAATAAGTTAGGGTAATGAATGACAGAATAAAACAGTAAACAACAAAAGAAGATTAACACATGTGTTTTGAGATGGTTCGCACTATAATGAGTGTTACGTCTACCACCAATGCAGTCAACCTTGGATTTAAATGTGCACTATATTTTCCACTAGTTCTATTACAGAGATATCCAATGGATCGTGTACAAAATATTTGACTTGTGTTTGGGGGTGGGGTATTGAATATCTGGACAAAGCAGAATATTCAATGTGCAGAAGAATAGTATAAAGAACGACAATAAGAAGCGAAAGATTAATGGTTGATGCAGATCTTGTTGTTGTTGTTGAGGACTTCGATGATCAGTTAATGATCTCCTGAATGCACTGAGTATAAAGCTTGATGTTGTTGGATAGTTTCAGAGCATTGTTTTCTTCAGTCTTTAATGGCAGTATTTATTGCTTGGGCATTCTTGAGAACGTTGGGCAAGACGAAGTGAGTAACAACTCTATTAGGTTGAATGCATTAAATGCCTGGAGCTGCTTTGTTGACTTTATCTTCAACTGATACTGAGCAGTGAATGGTGAAGAGTTGTTGCAAGAACTCAGCGGTGGGCGACGATCGAGTTGCGCACTGCAGTAGTTGGTACGGGCCTCGATATGTGTCGATGCATCTGCTTTGTCACTTTTTCAGGAGGCGAAAGTTGTGGTGACCCAACCCGGGCCCGAGGTGGAATCGCGGGTCGGACTGTCCAAATAGGAGGGAAACAAGTAAACACATAAACATGCAAGGACTCAATTTAGAAAAACGACGTGACGCAACATTGGAGACGTAACACGCCTCGGCACCAAAAGACCGAAATTTTAAAAACATTTCCTGATATAACAGTTAAGCAATTAAACAAGTCATCGACGACACTACACGCCGGAACCCAATCTAGCAGTTAATGGACAAGAATTAAATAAGAGCTAATAGGATGCTCAGCGGAAGACTTATACGTGGTGAACTAATCAACAAGATAACCAAAGCTCGGCTTACACATTGCCGACATCAAAAGGGATTACAAGCACTACAAATGTTAAAACTACTAGTAGCTAATAAAAGTAACAAGTTCAAGTTCTATACACATTCCCAAGCATAGTCTAATTGACTTGCTTTAAACCCATCGTCCTTGCAAAATACAAAAGGAAGGAAGAGGACATCTAAACCACCTCTTCAACTGTAACGTCGGACCAAAAGAGGAATAAAGGATATATGGAGAGCCGGTGCCGCTACGTAGTTCCTGCATATCCCCACTGTGGCCACAGTGGAGGTGTGTGTGTACAAGGACAGGTATGACAGCTGGACTCATGCAAACGCCAAGTAGTGTTTACTTAACAAATTCTCAAGTAGAGAACGAGGTCGACAAAAGCGATCTCGTTCATGACAAGTAATTATTCTCATCAATAAATCAAGTAGGATTGAGTTCGACAAGAGCGAACTCAACATGTCAAATAGGCATTCTATTATATGACATTTAAATCAAGCATGATAATCAATCCAATTCAAGAGTCTAGAATTAATATTCTTAGTGAAACGCATTTAGAACGTCGTAGTGATTGATCATTGAGCCGGTATTGTTCAATGACTCACTAAAATAGACTCCATTGAGTCGTCTCTATAAATTCATCCAATAGAGTTAAAAACACTAATTGTATTAAAAACTCTTTTCTAAGTTCTCGTATAGGATAGACTAGGTCATTAATCCAAATAATAACCATAGCCAATAATTATCATCAATTCATAAATTATGGAACCCTAGAATCATAATTTCCAAAAGTTGTCAAAAGTCAATGGTTCAAGAACAATAGTTATTCCAAATGAGGCATAGAACACTTTTAATTCTAGGATTAGGGCCAAAACAATAAGATGAATATATCACTCAAAAATCCCACAAACTCAAATCATCATCAAACATGGTATATACATGGTAGGAGCATGAGAATCATGAGAAAAAGAGGATAGCATGGCATTTCTAGCATACATCCTAAGGGGAATCAATAGCTTACCTTGTTCGAAATCCAATGGTTGCATGTTAAAACAAAGCAAGTATTATTAAACTAGAGGAAAAGAGCTTCAATTCGGTGGTCTCGGATTGAAAAACGGATGGTCGGATCTCCGGCAATCAAGCAACCAAGGTAGAGCTTCCAAGCTTTTTCTCTCTAAGAACCCAGCTCAACAATGGAGGAAATGAGGAAAAATGGCTGGTAAGTTAGAGGTTAGGGATGATGAACTCACTAAAAGGGTCAATCCAAGATTATAATTATTAGGCTCCTCATTGGTGGATGCAAGAGTACCCTTGATTAAAACACATCCAAGGGCTGAAATATAGGCTCAAAAGGGTCAAGGGTCAAGTTGGGGGTTGCCTTGGGTCGTACAAAGGGTCAAGTGTGCAAGACAAAGCTCATCAGGATTCAAAATCCTATAATGGAGGAACAGGGGAGCTTGTGGTTGCAAGCCTAATCCACCTTGCCCCCGCAAGGTCTCCAGAACATTACTTCCCAAGTTGCTGCCCTCCATGCGAGGGCAAGCCCAAATCACCTTGCGTCCGCAAGGTCTCCAGGTTGAAAAGCCTTCAAATTTGGCCTAGAATGACCCCCAAACAACCCAAGTAATTCAAGGGGGGTAAACCAACACTTAAAACACAATCGGAACAGGTCCAAACATCACCCGAAACAGGGAGGAATGAAGGGCGAAACTCACAACGAACATCAAACGAATCAATGACGAGTTAAACAAAGATACAACAAGCATGAATGAACATTCTTAAACATTGTTAGGACTAGGATACAAGTCCTAGGATTCAAGTTAACATCACACGAGTCTCAAAGACATGAAACGAGGCAAGGAAAGACAAACCGAGAGACCCTAAGAGTCAAAAGGTCAAATGAAGCAAGAAGGCTTCCGAACTCTCAACTAAGCATACAATGACCAAGATTGAAGTTATAAAACATGTTATAAAGGTACTAAGGCTCTAGTAGGACTTAGTTAAGTTCTAAGACGATACACGTAGCAAGTATAACAATGCATGCAAGGCATACATGCAACTACGATCAAGGTTGACCTAATGCGAGCATGATATGAATAATATGGACTCTAAAACATGTTAAGGCACATAATGAACATATTAATCAAGTATAGAAGACATGTTACACAAGTAGGGTTTGGGTTCTCACAAAAGTTTTCTTGCTTTTTCGGAAAAAACTGGAGGGACATGTATGAGAAGTCAACGTTGATTGAGGATGGATTTAATTCAAAGTCAAACTGATTTAGGCTGAATTAAATAATCCACTTAAGCTTGAAGTCTGGAAGGGTTGGACACGTCATGTTGTCCGAGTGCAGACAAGGTCTGTCGCTGGAGGCTGCTTGAAGTCTGCTGGTGAAGCCTTCATCCGAAGTCTTTCGTTGAAACCTGTGAAGTCTAGAAAACTATTCTAAGGCAAAGTTCTATACACAATTGCCACGCTAACTGGTACGCAACACATTTAGCCACTAAGTATAGAACCTAATGTAATAAATGAACAAATGCAAATCAAAATACAATGAGAAACAACAATCTCCTCCTATTTGCATCTGGTCATTATTACTTACAAGTGAGGGCTATGAAAACTTTAGGATAGATAACAGCATGTTAGAAAATATTTTAGTATTTATAACAACAGACATGTCTCTATCAAAAAGAAAACACCTCAAGTGTACAACTAATGTATGTGCTTACAACAGAAGAGATGTAAAGAACAAGCACAAGGATTAGAGATAAATAGTTCAAATAAATTTAAATTGGATGTTTAAATTCTAAGCAGATTTATGACTTAAAATAACAAGAATTTAAACAGAAGACAATTTTTGAAAAGGAATGAACTTCTGTATTTTAAACGAGAAGTTTAAATTTGTACAAAGTTTTAAAAAAATAGATACAAAGGTTAGGGATAGAAAGATATAAGCTATCACAGCTTTTTTCCCTTTCCTTTGGCTGCGTTGTCAGCTGCTTCTCTTTCTTAGCGTAGACGCTCAAGTTCTTCAACTCTTCTGGTGTATTCTTCATCAGCAGAGGTTGGTTATTTGGTGGAGCGAGAACAGTAGTCGAGTTCTTCACGTAGTCTGTTGTTCTCCTCCATCAGAGTTCGGTTCATAGACCTTAGTTGTCTCTCCTCCATGATGGCCAGATCATGTTCGCGCTTAACATTGATGCGATCATGTGCAGCGTCAAGAGCTTGATCGTTGAGCTGCAGAACTAGAGGGCGTCCATGACCCAGGTGAAGGGTTATGCTGTGGAAGAGCTGGTAGAAGATAGTGGAGCAGAGCCTGACACACTCGTTGCGTTGAGCTTCCATGTTTATTTTTAGATCGGTAGACTCATGCCGCATTTCTCCAAACTTGGTCCACACATCCTCTTGAAATTGGTGGAGGATGGCGACATTCCTGTCGGCAGCCTTGGATGTTGCTGTTGCAAGCTCAGCAGCTGCTGTGGAGATACTTGTAAGTTCTCCTAGCTTGTTGTATATGGCATCCAGGCAGCTTAAGATCTTTGAGTTTGCTGGTTGGGATGTAGAAGGGTCGAGATCCACTAGAATAGGCTCAGCAGAAGTGGCAGCATAGGTGACATAGGCAGGAGATTCAGTTGGTTAGAAGGGCTGCTGGAGAGGTGGAGTGGTTGAGTTGGGGGTTAAGGAGGAATCAGGTGTAGGGAAGGTATAGGTAGAAGATGAGTTAGTTACTGGGGGTGAGGGAGGAGGGGTTGGGGGAATTTTGATATATGTGTCTGAATGATCACAAATATCGGAAGGGATTTGGTAGGGGTTCAGTTGAGAACCAGAAGGAAGGAGGGGGATAAGAAGGGTCTTCTGGTCTCACAGGAGTAGGTTTAAGTGGAGGGGGATCAGGCTTGGGAAAGAGGTCTGCTACTGACGAGGAATTGGAAGATGAACCTCGTAGAAGCAGAGGAAAGCGTAGGGGAAACCAAGGAGTTAGAATCAAGGGGATGGGTTGGCTTGGGTCTAATTGTGTAGATGGGTTGGTTTGGGTGGGAATGGTTTTGTTTCGTTCGGACGGTGTAATTGGTTCGGTTGGATTACGAGGGGGTGAAGATGGGGTAGAAGGGGTTGGAGAGTAGTTGAAGGGAGAAGGAGGGGCTGGAGAGGGTGATCTTGGAGGCTCCGCCCGAAGGATAGACTCCTCAAGAGTTATTGGCTCCTCTTGAGGGATAGACTCCTCCGGAGGGGGTGATTCCATCTAAGTAGATGACTCATTAGGATTGGGTTGAGAGGTTGTGGATGGTTGAGCTCGCCGGTGATTTCCTCGCCGCCTCAGCCTCGGCGACTAAACAGAGATCCAAATGCTTCATCGGCATAGTTGATAAGTCCGCCGGTGGCTTGGTCGGTAGGTGTGGGTTCAGGGATGGGTGCTCCAGCGCCCCGCGCCACTGGATAGGTGCGTCACGCGATGGACACCAGCTCCTCGTTCCACCCTTCCTTGTTTAGGGGAGGGCGAAATCAAAAGTGCGGGAGGAGTCTTTGTCTTTGTCGAATAAGCGTTGGAATGCGCCTCGGTTGCCTTTAGTGGATTTTTGATCCAATATGGGAGCTATGGGTTTTCTACGTCAAGTTATCCCTTGTTTAGGGGATACCAGGACATAGGAAGACATCACCTTTCCATTCCCATTCTCCCTTGTTTAGGGAGAACGTGAAAGTGCAAAGAAAGATGTTGCAGCGCCCACTATGGATTTTATGAAAATAGCCTTATGGCCTATTTCGGATCACTATGAGTGCTTTGGGTTTTCTCAAGTTATCCCTTGTTTAGGGGATACCGGGACATAGGAATACATCACCTTTCCATTCTCATTCTCCCTTTTTTGGGAGAGCATTGAAAGTGCAAAGAAAGATGTTGCGAGGCCTTTGGATCCAAAATGTTTTTAGAGTCGCCATCTTTATTTTAAGGCAAAAATAAAGCAAAACCAGAAAAAGAAAACCAGAGATAATGAAAACGGGTTCGGAGGCTAAGTTACGAGTTGGGAAGGTGCTAGGCACCCAACTCGCCCTCTCGTCTCAAAAGCGGTTTTTGGCTAAAGTATGCTTTTTGTTATATTTATTAAGCAGGATAAATAAAGCATTAACTACCTACAAATACATCCATTACATCTATATTATTTACGGACTTGCAACGGTCTCTTTTACAAACAATTACAAATATACTTGGAAATATTTGGCCATAATGCTGACTACATTTAGTATTATTTCCTAAATAAATCCGAAGCATAGCTTATATATTGATATTGGACCGGACCAGGAAATAATACATTTACAAATAAAGACTTTATTGAATAAATAAGATAAATAATTACAAATCTATCTAAAAACATTTTGCCATAATAACGGCTACATTTAGTACTATTTCCTAATTAAATTCGGGCGGCACAACTGCTTATATATCTCGTTGGGCGGATTGGAAATAATACTTTTTTACGAATGAAAGACTTTAAAATAAAACTTAAAACTTAAAACTTACAGCCTAGGGTGTGCTCACTCGTCCTCTCGGGAGAGGAGACTTTGTTGTTGTTGTTGTTTGTTGTTGTGTGTTGTGTGTATTTGGGCGGCGTGGACGGCTTATATATGGTGTTTTTGGCTCACTCATTTCACTCGAGGCGGAATGACTTAGTTTTTGTGGTTTTGGCTTATTTGGTTGGGCGGAATAACGACTTATATGGGTTGTTTTTCAGCCTATTACTCGGGCAGAGTAACTGCTTACTTTATGGTTTTTGGGCCGGGGAAAAGGGGTGGATACCTAGCTGGGGGGCTAAGGTACACTTCTACCGGTTGGATTTGTGTTTGGCAGAGGTTTGGCAGGGTTTCGAGGCTTTGGAGGTGATCTCTCACTATCTCACACCGCTCTCTAATTCTCAGTAATGCGTTAACGCGGAGAAGCTTTATGAAAGAAATCTTGAATGAAGAGCGGGCACCTCTATTTATAGGTGAGGGCCCGGGACATCGCGGGAATTTTGAAATTTCTCTCTTCGCGTCAATCGGGTGTACGCCGCACTGAACCAGTTGCATTTTACGGCAAATAATGGGATGAACAGTGTCTGGAGAGTGAGTTTGGGCGCCACACCATGGAGGTTTGGGCGCCAAGCCCAAACCTTTGGTAGGCCAAGCCTAAACCTTCTTCTGTGCTTCAATCAGTTGTACCTTGCGCTCGAAAAATTGCATTTTGCGGCAGATCGTAGCATGAACAGTGCTGGAATGAAGGTTTGGGCTCCAACCTATAGAGGTTTGGGAGCCATGCCCAAACCTTTATATAGCCATGCCCAAACTTCAAACTTGGCTCATTTTTAACACTTTAGTCCCTGCAATTTGTCGTTTTGTGCATCCTGCTTTGTCCTTTCGCACTTTTGACCCTGTAACTTGACATTTGTTAATGTTTTAACAGGTCTTGATATTTTTTGTCATGTCACATACCGAGTGCGAGGTGGGGTGTCTGAGCCCCTCAGCGATGGAGTCTCTGGGTAACCGTAGCTGCTGAGTAGCGAACATCGTTGATTAGAATAGACTCTCAATTTCGTTTCATTTCAAAACGAGGGAGAAATATGCATCTGGTAGCAGTTATAATGCAGCAAATTATCAAACCTCCATATCCTAGACATTTTAGTCAATTATAGCAGGTTATCGCAGTTTTTAAGCAGATATGCAAATTGAATGCTCTGATGGTCGGACCTACTAATGTAGGCTGCCTACGTATCCCTTAATAAAAGGAGTCAGACCAAACGTAGTTCGGCCTCAAGCCGGGGATCAAGTGTTGTAATGCAGACAAGTGTTGTGCGGTGGTGCAAGTGTGGCAATGCCAAATGAGCAAGTGCATGTAAAGCTTTATCAAATGAGTACAACAAGGGTAAATATGTGCTGTGATGGTCGCGTCTACCGGGATAGACTGCCTACGTATCCTTAGCCAAGGAATCAGACCAATCGTAGCTCGCCTGTGGCTGCGCGGCATGAATTGTTTCCTAGGAACTCGGCCTCTTGGAGAACAAAACCTTTCCCATGAATCAGGAGTGACCCTTAAAGGAAAGTTTTCCAACACGGTAAAATGCATGGAATGCATTGCCTCCTCAGAACTTCGACCTTCTTGGAGAACAACGCGTTTCCCATGAATCAGTGTGTGCCTTAAAGGAAAGTTTCCAAACATCAATCAAATGCACTGTTAAAAAGGAAAATACCTTCCTTTCCTTTACCTTTGTCGTGTCCATGCAGCAAATTGCTGCTGATGTTGCTTTGCTGTCGCTTGCTATTTTACGCTGTTCGTTGTTGCACTTTTGTTGGGGATTTTTCTTTTTATCAACTCCTTCGAGGCCTTATTTGGAAAATCTTTCTTGATCTTTCTTTGCATTTTCTTTTGCTTTCGTTCTAACCTTGGTCAGAAGCTTCCTTTCCTTGTTGTAGCATCTTTTGGTATCAGCTGATATCGTCTTTTATTTGCTGTTGTTTTCTTTTTGCTCCATTTTCTAGCTTCAACCGAAAATTTCTTCTTCTGCCGCCGCATTTGTTCTTATTGCATGTACCTGAAATTTTTTCCTTTCTTGTACATGTATTTCCCCCTCTCCCGATTTTTATTGTTTTTTTGTTTTTTTTTGTTTTGTTTTGTTTTTTGTTTTTTGTTTTGTTTTGTTTTGTTTTGTTTTTTGTTTTTGTTTTTTTTAGAACCTGTACAAACATTTACAATGCAATCTAATTTTATATGATGCCAAATAAAAAAACACATGCAGACTCAAGACACACGCACAAAGCAAAGCTATACCGATGTCTAATGGGTAATGGCACGTTGTATCTCCAAGATTGATTTTAAAGGAATATACCTTTGGGTTCGAACAGGCTTCCCTTTTTTTTGTTTTTGTTTTTTTTTTGTTTTTTTTGTTTTTTGTGATATGCGGGGAAAGGAAAAGGCAGATACCTCTCTCCTGTTCTTGGCCATATGATTATTGCAGGGCTATTCTTGGCATATGGCGATTCTCATAGCCTGCATTTTCTTCGCAACGGCAGACGAGGCGTGATGAATGGTCGAAATCAAGTTTTGGCCGTTTCGGGACAATGGCGGTGTGGTGAGGAATATGACGAGGACAACCGGTGCTTCTCATTCGATGGGGAGCCCCCCCTTTTTTTTGTTGTTGTTGCTCAAAATTACATGGGACGGTGGCGGACGCCAGTCTTGATGGACCACCTTGGGGCTTAGGCTGCAAAAGAAGGGATAGTTTATGGGGGAAACAAAGGGGGTATAGGCAATAATAGATATGTAAATGCAATTAATGTATAATCTAAATTTCTTTAGCAATTATTCTAAGTTGCACCTTAGGACGAAAATTTTATATTTTAATGTTTTATTTGCGAGCTTCATCGTGGTTTTTCTTTTTCTTAAATCGGTCGAGCCCTTGCATCTTTGGCGGAGGTAGGATCTTTGAGGTTTCAAAGAGTGCCTTCCTCTCCTTTATTCTCACGATATATATTTTTATTTGGCTCTAACTTTTGTCTAGGCGCCTTTCGAGTTTTCAACCTAGCGGCGCTTATTTCTCCTTTTTATTTGTATTTTGTTCTTTTTTTTGTTGCCCTAACTTTTTGCTGAGGCTGCCCTTTACGGTTTTTGACTAGCGGAGTGGAGAGAGAAGCACCTTGAGATAAGGTGTCTGAAGCATAATACCTTTTGAGCTCATTGAGATTGGAGGGTGAACAAAG